>JABSTQ010001816.1:0-18931 GCA_013358835.2 Ixodes persulcatus | reverse complement strand
CATCTGATATTTTTACAGAGGACCACCTTTCTCCCCCTGACTTCTCGCAAGAGCCACTGCGATCGTCTCGAGTCCCTGAACGGATAACGGGGGAGAGGAGCTCGTTCTTTCTGTCCCCTGCCACGCTGTGTCCACAGCAGCAGGGAGTCGCGGCCCAGCGGCCAGGCTCGCGCGGGTGGCCTATTTCGACCTGCCCCTTTATTTGCTCTCAGTTCTTAATCTCCGCGTCCCACTCGATGCTAAGTTTGCCTGTAAACAAATCATGCATCGAGTCGCCCGCTGTGTGGGCGGCCCGAACACCCGCTGCCGTTTCCCGTGGCACTCGTTTGTAATTTATGTCAGCCTGGCGCGAGAGACAACCGCTGTGACCCCACGAGCAGGCGACCGGATGATGAACTGCCCCTCGAAACATCGCTTCGCCGTCAGCGAGCGCCTGCGGAAAGCGACAGAGGCGTGACGGCCTGGGTCCTGGTCGATGCATGGCTGGACCAGTTCAACCACATGCCTATTGGTGGCGTGCGCGAGCTACAGGGGGGCTTCTCTAGCTATCATCATATCATTTGGGACGTCACGGGTAGGAGAGACTGGGACAGACCGCGCCGATCGTGGATCTTTCGGCTCGTCAGCTCGCTTCATGTGTTGCTTGGGCTAACGCGCGGCAAAGCCTGTTTCACGCGTTGTGTTTATTTGGTGAAGGTATATTTGTAGATAGGACATTTTACCAAAGCTCGAAACCGTGGCACGCGTAGTCGTGCTAACAAGCACTTTTGGCGTGAGGTCTTCGAAGCGCTCGGATGGTGGTGTGCGTTCTCTGACCCAGTCCAAAAAGCTGGAAGTTGAAAATAGAATATCCAGCGCTTCATTCCACTACTACATCTATCAAGGCGAATAGGGTGTATTTTTTATTTTGATTCGGACAAAATAAAACTGAAAGGAATGTCTCATCCAAATATAAAAAGAGAAAAGCGAAATTCGAGAAGCTCTCGCGTGTGTAGTAAAACACTTCAGTAAAGAAGAGTGGCTGTTGGGCGAGTTGGTTTGACATCTTATGCAATCTTGTGCGCAGCAAGGACGAGGATGAGAAGGGCAAAAGGGGAGAACAGGACACACAACAGGCACAACTCGACTGATCTTTATTGAATACGTGTTCCGGTATTTATAGTCTGAACCATCGTCACAATGACAACAAACAATAACGACCAAAAGCAAACAAACAACCATCACAGACCATGATTGGGAAAAAACACTATGTGGTTCTCAGGAAAACAGTTCCTTCTCCGATAACCCAACCGACGGCATATAGCAACACACGTGTCTCCTAAATAATCAATGTTTTCAGCTTCTACAATTTCGCCTGGTAACGTTGACTTGCATTTTCCAGTTTACGCATCCATCCAACAGTGGGGTACAACCACAAGTCCTGCAATGGAAGTCAAGATAGCCACCGTTTTGATTTTGCACGTTGTTACTGTGCTCCGATAACGCAATCGACGATAACGCAATCGACGGGGCGCTGCCTAAATGATCGGATTCGCGAGCACAGTAACAACGGCCATTTTATTTAGCTCAAAAAACAATTTTCAAAAGAAAATGTAAGTGAAAGCTCAATCCCAACAATGAACAAAGCTGCGATAAAAAAAATATATAACCTACAATTTGGAGAAAAAGAGACTGAAGTGTCAAGTGTACACCCGTGAGCGATATGAAGGTGAACAGCCCTCTCTTGTTTTTGACGCTCCTGCAAATTTGGAACAAGCTCTGTTCCAGAAGAGGGCTAGAACGCCAAGTTTAGACCCTTGGCCACGTACCATTTGAGACGTTGAGAGTTAATATAGCTTTAGGGAGCCGTAAAACAGGCAAGAAACCAGGTGAGGTGTGCACCTTCATATTCCCGGCGGGGTGTACTTTTTTATGTTGTGTTTTTAAACCATCGTTTTTAAACTTGAACTTCGCTCACTACTAATATTTTGACGTAATATAAGCTACTACGGGGTGTTTAGAAGGAAAAGCAATAATTTTCGCTTTCGCTGTTATTGTTGTAAAAACTCGCACACTTGCTACCCAGAGCAATTTGGTCTCATCTTAGATTGTTGTAGAAAGGGAACCTCTGAGAACTTTGGCGTCAAACAACTATATCAGTGCGTAAGAAGATATTCGATGATGCATTGTGTGGTGGGTAACTTTTATGAAAAAAGAAAATATCCTGCTCCAAATTTGTAAAATAAAAATATTGTTAAGAATCATGTCAATTAAAAAAAAAACATTAATATTTTCACAGCTTTGTGTATTGATTTCCGGTAAGTTCGTCGTGATTAAGAAATATAACTATGATTTATCCTTTCTTTTTTACTCTCCAGACAACCAGATCATTGTTTGCTCCAAACTTAAAAAAACATAAATTTAAAAAAGACATCTCATTTACTTTTTTATCTTTTGTATTGATTTCTGATACGATTGAGATTTCGAAATTAAACGAAATCAACTAGCTCAACTTCAGCCTGTGATTGAGATTTCTGGATATGAAAAATTATTAAACTTCTTTGTTGTATTCTGGGGAACACCAGTTAAATAGCCGCATTTTGGTTTACTCTCAGTCTTCGGATCAGGAACACTGCAGCTTCAGCCCACTGTCATTGGTGGGCTCAAAATATAGCAGATGGCACACACAAAGCTACTCAGCTCGACGTATTTCTTGCCTGCTACGTCTTTCTCGCACTTCCAGGAGTAAACCCCAAAACATCACCCAGGGACAAATGAGGCCCTCAGTTCACTCAGTATATGTCGCCCTAATCACAGACCGTGGCGATTCAGATTTCACACTTCTAGCGCTGGCGGGATTTTGGATTGGATTGGAAAACCTTTATTGTTGGCTAGACTATTTCTTTGCTATAATCGCCCAGGTGTTATGTCTAAGATGTAGTAAACAAGAATTAAAAAACGAAAACTTTACCCCGTCGGAAAGAGTATTGAGTGTGAACTTCCGTGAACAAAAACCTGTACACATATGATAATTCGGTAGCCGATATAAATACATAACATTAAAATATTATTGGGGAAGCCGCTATTGAGTACGAATAAGGTTCTTCTTAAATATATACGTCGAACTTGCTTGCATACCAGAGAAAGTATGCATAAATTTGGTTGCCGAAAATAAGCTACCGGCTAACTACCAACTCCCATGCCATGAAACATATATCGGTGAATGCAGCTCTAATTGGAACCTTATCTCGGTATATTCATCCGTCTAAGGTTATCAAAACATAAAAAAAAAAAAAAAAAAAAAATATGTATTACTATTACTTCTTCCAAAATGTTTAAATTGTTAGGCATTTAAAACAGGATTTCTGACAAATCATTATTTTATCACCTTTCAACTTTCCCTTCGATTAATTGCCCACTTAGTTTGAACAGAATCAAGATTTCCTTTTTAAGTAAACAAAATTAAAAAAAATCTTACATTTAAATGTTTTTGCAAGAACTTCGAAGCATTAAATAATGTGTTTAAGTTAGTTACTTACGCAAACAATATACTACCACATCAATTTTATTTACAGCTACGCATCGCTATGGGCTTTATGACATAGGGCTTAGCCCGTAGCTTTTTGTGACATCCCTAAGACCGACCTACGGAACCATTTTCCGCAAGGTAGGAAAATGCCCCTCGCGCCCCTCCTCTTCTCACCCTCTCCCAAAAGTCACGTGATGGCAGGGGCTTAAGCCGACACGAAAGAAAGTCCCTGCCATCACGTGACTTTTGGGAGAGGGTGAGAAGAGGAGGGGCGCGAGGGGCATTTCTACCTTGCGGAAAATGGTTCCGTAGGTCGGTCTAACGTGCTCTGGGATGCAAGCTAATCCGACCATGCTGCTGAGGAGAACGTTTTTTTTATTATATTTTTTTATGATGGTTGCCTTATAATACGTAAATATGATGTCATTTATTTCAGCGACCGTGTTCTAAAATGCATACATATGGTAAACTGCGTTACATATGTATGGAGCTTAATGTTCAAGGAAGTTCACACTGAATGCTCAATCCGACGCGCGAAATGCCGCAAGACGACGAAAGACGTGCTAACCTACTTCATGGGTGATTCATTCGTGCTTACAAAATTTCATGCTTCTCGTTGTCACTTGAAACTTCAGCGATCATTCTAAATAAATATTTCCCCTGCCACTATTAAAAGTATCAAGTTATAAGTATAAAATAACAGACCGTGGTGAGCCACGGTTTGTAAGCCATGGACTTGGAGATCACTAAGTGAACCGAAGGGCTTCATCTTAGTCCTGGGTGAGGTTTCGGGGTTAGTCCTGGAATTGTGATGAAGATATAGGCCATGTAAGTTCGTCTTCTCCTAGCGCACCTCGTGCCTTTGTTTGCCCCAAAAGCGCCCACGTGCTTCTATATCCCCCCCCCATCAACAATAACACCGCGCCGCTTGCACGCTGCCTCTCATATGCACGTTTCCACATGTTCCCTATGCTGCCCTTTGATTGGTGTGCCCCTCCTTGCGTTCTGATGCTCCAAAAACGCTTTTTGGAAGACTTGTTCGTCGTGTAACATGAAAGACGTCATGCTGAAGTACTTTCTTGTGACATCTGCTATTTTTGAGCCTACCCAATAACGTTGCGGCCAGCCAGCATTCGTGAGCAGAAGACTGAGAGTCAAGCCAAAAAGGGGCTCATTTAACTGGTTGTCCGTAAATACAACAAAAAAAAGGTCGGCCAGTATTTATATTATCTGATTCTCAACATTATGGTAAAGCAAGAAAGAAGTTAGAAAAAAATTAAAATGTATTTGTTATCGAACTAAAATATTTCAAAAGCTTAGGCTTTTTAACATGTTAGGAGCCAAAAAAAGCGGCTTATTTACTGGTGCTCTTGAGAAATACAACAAAAAAGTCAACCCATATTACATCCTATGATTTCAAGCCTTGTGGCCAATCAATACGAAAAGTATGAAGAAAATAAGAAACGTAATTATTGAGCAAATTAATCTTTTAAATCTCAATATTTTTGGTTTTGATCAAATGTGAAGCGAAAACAAATTTCCTACGTTTTACCAATATTAACAAGATATGATCAGATAGTTTAAGATCATAGCTATACACGGATAGCTGCTGCGTGTCAAAGCCTTTAACGATTAATTTTCTACAACAATTTGAAGATAAGGCAAAACGATAGCAATAAAAGCTAAATATAATTTGCTTATTTCAAAAAAGAAAACAAAAATAGTTGGTTGTAGTGACTGTGACGTTAGAAGATCCGGAGTTTGAGCGAAGTCAACAGTTCAGAAACGATGGCCGAAATTGCGAAAAAAGCAAATTGAATTTTTGACGTATCCAACAGAGGCACTTCACAACTTTTTGTCTAAACTGTTCTGATTTATTTTTTCTAATTGCAGTCTCGTCAATTGCTGGAATTGAGCTATTACATACATATCTATATATATTCGTAAATTAAATACCCCCCCCCCCTCGTGCCCCTTTCCCTTTCCCGACAAGTTTGGTCCAATACAGATAAAACCACTCCACCCAGTTTAAATGAAAAAAAAGCAACAGCAAGTTGTATGTGTAAAAGTATTTTCACAGCTTCATTAATGAGGTATGTTTGGATGGCACTAATTAACCAAGGCATGGAGCGATCAAGGTATAATACAGTCGTTCATTCATGACTGACTTTACCTAAAACCTGCAGCACCTGACGGCCAAACTATAAATCTCCAAAAGAGAGTCATAAAACGATTCGAAAGCGTCACCAATACGTCAGTCACGGTCTCAAGTTCACTGCATTCCGCGTGGATGCTTTGAGCAACTCACATCCGCACGCGTGATTGCTGGCGCATGCGTAGACAACCCGTCGCGCGCCGTGCGCCGGCCGCTCTAGTCCATTTATTTCCATTTGGGAAGAGACCCTCTTCTCGAACCCGAGCACCTTGATTCATCGTGACTAAGCAGGTGCCATTAATCAGGGCGGCCTCTGTTCCGCTGTGCCGTGACATAATAACCGCTTTAATTGCGATGCGCGGGCCTTCGCACTGCAGGTATGCAACCACTGCCCGCCGCTCCGCTCCCCAGCGCCAGTTGGGAGAACGCGCAGAGCAGTGCCCTGTCCAGACTAAATCATCCGCTCGCACAAAGTGCGCGATCTCCCCTTGATCTCACCTCCGTATCGTCTTTCATCTTGCTCAAGCATTTCGTACGCAAACTACTGACCACTGCATCCCAAAGAGCCCTGACCTCCCCCCCCCCCCCTCTCTCTCTCTCTCTCTCTCCGTCGTTCTTATTTCGTTTTGTTTACGCCATCAGCGAAACCTGCTCCGCTACGCGCAGTTCATTGAATATATAGGCTACGTCCGCCTACAGAACCAATTTTACTCGATTAGCCATCTTCGAGAAGCGGCGCTGTCCGTCGCGACCACCGTTCGGCGGCTCCAGCGGCGTATGATTTCGGCTGACACGGCGTCGGGAGTTCCTTCCCGTCGACGACGACCCGGCAGTGACGGCCGCAGGACTCTGCGGCGAGCGACCGTGCACCTGAGAACGTGGACGCGTTCAGCGCGGCCACTCCCCGCCCGACTGCACGCAGCGTCGCCTCCCGGAGGGCTGCCTGCCCGAGCCTGACCTCGCACTTCACACGTGTTGCGCTCGGCCACCTTCGGACCCGGCTTTTTCTTTTTTTTTTTCGCTTTATTTTGGGGAACAGCTTCATCATCCTCGGCAATTAATCAAACACGGGACTGCCGGACGGCCCGCTGCGCTATCTGAACCGACCACGGGGCCCGATAGTTTCGAGGGCCGCGTGCAGCTCCACTTGTTCTGGGGCTGACAGGTTCGAGGAGGGGGCCGACGGCGAAAAGGAAAACGCAAACTGACAGGCGAAGAATCTCAGATATGTCGGTCGGTACACACGCACGCGCTGGGACCCGGGCGGAATTCACCGGGCGCTTCCATCCAGCAACTTGATTACGGGAATCCCTCCCGTAGGGAACTTTATAGCCCTCGAGCCGCTGTTTGCCTTGGCAGCGGCAGACCTGGCCGGCTTTAACCCGGCGCCCGGAGCGGGCCGCATTCCGGCCGCTTTCAAAACAAACCAGCCCACAATGCCCAAGTGTACCGGGGGGGCAGAATACGTTCAGGTGGTCACAAGGGAGCGCGAACGGCCAGTCATTGCCACGGCCTCTTGTCTAGACACACTAAAACCTTCGGAGAGAAGGATGTTCAAGCTCGGCTTCTCGTCGCTTTCAGTCCTCTGTTGGGCAATATGACGCCACGCGGCAGCTGCTCAACATGTGAGGAGTTTTTTTCTGGCCGTACAAGAAATATTGTTCCAAGGTCAGAAGCTGCGACCTTGCGCGCTTTAATCTGCAAATGTGTCTGTACAGACCCTCAAATAACTCGGTTTCGACCGACATTTGCTTAGATGCCAACGTGAAATATCTTCTGGAACAGAGATGGAACTTTTCCATGTTTGTATCTTTTCGAACGTCCGTGAGAGAAGAGTAAAGCCCTTTCTCTACGGACGTTTGAGAATAACAAGAACCACAATGGCACAAAAGGGAACTTCGGGTGAACGCAATCAAGAATCCCTGGAATTGGCTGATTCCCCTTCGATCATCGGGAAACAACGGGGCCTCCTTTTCATCTTTTCCAACTGCGAAAATGATCTTAAAAGCAGCTTCAATTAAACTTTGTGGCTCTGAAAGCAGATTTTACGTTTATTGCCACCGAAAACAAGTTGCTTTGAATATTCCGCCTGTTACAGGTTGCCGAATTAAAAGCAAGATGATTTGAATCAAAATTTAAATCACAAATAATTTAAATCATTATTTGAATCATGATTTAAATCGTACTGGTTTTTGAATGATGATTGAAATAAAACCTTAAACCTTTCCCACGAAAATAATCCCAAGCGTGTATTTTTATTTACCGAATTGGCTATACGGTTTGTTTATCATATTTCCATGTACATTTACGTTGTAACAAAATACGAAATTAACCAAACAAGAAAGATTTAGATCAGGCTAAAGATTAGCAAGGAACGGTGAATCGGCCTGACTACTTTGTTTACCAGCCACGGGACGCCCTATCGAAAGTAACACAGAATGCGAAAGGTAGAAATGGAAACAAGAAAAGTGTGCGTCTCTGCCCACACCGTCGCGCACACATGCCGAGAGAAGCAGGCAGAAAGTCTGATGGAGGCAGACACAGACAGAATGGTTGATCTTTCATCGGCACGTAGATCTGTTTTGTCTTACACGAGCGTGCCGTTTTTATAAGCGCACATACCACCGCCGTGGGGTTTTTAAAACGAAGAGAAAAAGCTATTGCCCAAGTACAGCGCAGAGGCAGCTGATATATTTCTTTCCTAGAGACTGCTGATATCTTTATTTCTTCTTCTTTTCTTTCATTTTTAATTATTGCTTGTGTAGCGTGATTTATTCTTCCGCCCACCCTGCTTGGACCTTGAGGTCCGCAGTATGTACAAAATAAATGAATAAAATAAACAAAAATATTGCGTGGAGCAGCCCGCAGAGGCAATAGCCAAATTGACACATTGTGCCTGAAAGGATCGCTTTCAAGAGAGAATATGCATAAATGATCAGAAGGTGCTTCTGCAAAGTCTTTATGTATATAAAATCAAAAGTGCCTCTTGTTTGGGTTTGTTGATTAATTACAACAAATAAATTGCCTAACTACGTAATAACATTAAGCAGCTTCTATTCTAACAAAACGTGTGATGTGACATAAAAGAAAAACGTTAGAAATTAAATTGTACTTTATGACATAACCAAATTTAGAGTGAGTTTCTATTTTCACACTGTTTTTGGTAATTTGAAACATTGCAGAATAAATATGTCATGTTTAAAGAGATATCCAACGACAAAAACCGTTATTTCTTTAACACAATAATTTAAATCTCATAAATCTGACTTAAATTAAATACATCTTATTTAAATCAAATATATCTGATTGATTTTATTTCTTTTAATCATGATTTTCCACCCTGTTCTGTTATGGTGCAACCAAACGACCCTCTTGTCAAGCGATGTGTCGTTCCAGTTTGTTTGTGTTTTTGATTCGATGGACAAAACTGGTTACATCGACATGTCAACGAAGTTCACATGTTTGATGAACTTAAAAGGGAGGCTTAAGTTTGGTAAACACAAACTGAAAGTCGATTGAACACTGTTTACGCCCACAACGGGTCTTGGCACACGCCAGCTACCCTTGTAAACTACACTGACGTCATCCTCGTACAGACTTTGCGGTTCATACGAGCCTCTCACAACACTGGGCATACACAAAGTAGGCGACACTTAAAACACAGCCACAAGAAAAAAGTGGAAATAATATACCCACAGAAAAACAAAATACCTGGTAAAAGACTCAGACAAGGCGTCTGAATAGTAGAAAACCTCCCAAGAAGTAACACGAAAACAAAATTAGTGTTGCCATTTTGCAAACTTTTACAGACAGATAGCAATGGTTGACTGTCGGTGTGCTGCACGGATGGCGTAGCGAGACTTCGTTTCTTCTCACAGAACCATCCGTCTGTTCACACTATCCATCGCGCAATCTGGGATAAGCCTGGGATCCGGAGTAAAACAGCCGAAAGTGGTACTGTACCGGTAATCCTTTCAGCGTACCCCGAGCACTTGATCTGACAACAGAATGACTACTCAGGAACTCTATATGCTCTCGCGGGACATATAATTTGTCACTGCACAGTAAATATTTCTACATTCTTAATTAAGGGTGTAAAGATCACGACCCGTAAACTGATCCTCCGCGTTAAAAAGCCGACATTTGAAAGGCATTCGACGTTGACCACTTTAGCAAGTAATAGGGCTGCAACTTGCAAATATCTTGCTTTCAAGCTTTGGTTCACACGAAACGTAATTTATTTAGGTTTCTGGAATGTATATCCTAGTTAAAAGCATTGTGTCATGCAAAGTTATTCTACATGCTGAAAGAGCGCGTGATGGACGTAAGTAACCGCAACACACTTTTCATGCCCGTAGGGGCTTAAAGATTTGCATGGCGTGGTACTCTATGAAGTTTTTGGAACCAGGGAATTCTGAGAAACTTCTACCAGAATACAAAGACACGCACGGAATTATTTCTAAGACTTCGATTCTCAATCACCCTCCTGAATCTTCGTACTAATCTGCACTCCCGCTGCACCCGGTGTACCATGTATGCAACACCGGAATTTTTCGGCAGGCTGCATGCTAACGTACATACGCTTTCAATCGTATGGATTCTTACGCATACAGTAAATATCGCTCCTGATTGCAGCGGTGCTTATCCGGGCGTCCATCGAACTCGCATGATGTCCACCTTCCCGGCCCCTCTACTTCGATTTAGTATGTTAACACTGCAGCTTGGGCTAGTTATGCGTTTATGGGTTTATACGTTAATCCGCCGTGAAGTACTAAGATCGATAATAATTTTGTAATATACTATAAAATACAAAAAGCTTACTTGCAAATCTTTTGCATGCCAACGAACAAAGACACGAGAGATCAAGCAACAAGGTGCATGTGAGCACTGATTTCCATTTATGAGTAATACGTAACGTACACACACTACAAATTGCCGTCTCGTGCGTTCATACTCGCGCACGCACGCGCCCGCAAACGTACATCTACACGCACACGTACGCATATTATTCACACACGATAAGCACTGCGCTGAGTTGCTCGCGGGTTTCAGAATTATAAATTGTGATCTTGTCATGCGCCTGCATCGTAAACAGTCGATGGAGGATTTCTTACATATTGCTCCTAGAAATTAGCAACGAAGCCCGCCCCTCTATTGTGCAAGTTTTGCAACCTTGACGTGAAAACAGTGCAACGTTCCTGAGAATATGTAGACGTATGGAATGAAGGGAAAAGTCTCCTCTTTCTCCGGTTCCGTCATCTCGGCGCAGAGCTGCACGTTAGAGGAGGACGTCCGACGCGCTCCCCGCTTTATGGCTCAGTAGCGGAACATGAGCGCCGTCCGTTTTCCAATTGCAGAATGGTAGCCGGGGTAATCCCGCGTGATTACCATTCCGCAAGGTTTCGGAGCTGGGCCGCGCCAGCCGTGACGAGAGGGACGAGCGTCCAGTTGCGCGAGCGTGTGTTGGCTGCCGCGTCCGTCAGCCGCCTCCAGGCTGGCCTGGTCAAAGAGGGCCAGCGCCATCAAGAGGCGCGCGAGTTTCATAACCGGCTATTTTTCCGCCGCGTGCCCAACGAGATATGCCGACTCGGTGAAGACTCGAAGAAATAGAAAGCGGAATAAGGCCAAGGACGCGTGCTCTCTCCGACGAAGAGCGACCAGTGCGGTTGGCTGGCTGGCTGGCCAGCCGCCTCCACTTTCTCCGTTCCGGTCACGCTGACCTTCGAGGTTTCCGTTTCACTGCGGTCGGCGGTCACGTGTGCATCGCTGGCAGGACCACAAGCCTTCGCCGGCGGCCCACCTTGGTAGCGTCAGAGCGAGGCTTCCTCCCCCGCCCGTACCTTGCCAGACACCGGCACGCACACCGCCGCTAGAGGTGTCTGAACCGCCATCCAGCTGACGGGCTTTCTGGCTCCCGGATTCAAAGACTGGAGCTGGAGCCTCCTTCTAATCTTAAGAAGATGCATAAAGGGATCTTTCATCCGCTGTGGCGAACTTACTACGTCAAGAAATCTATTAGCGCGATTGTTCAAGCCTGCCCTCGAGATTTATGGTCCGATTCCATTCATTTCCTTCGACTCCCAAGAGTTTTGGTATAATAAATGAAGGTGCGGATGACTGTGTCATTTCCAAAGATTTGCTTTCTTCAGGCCCTTACTCCACAGTATCGTGGTAGGGAGTTTAAGTTAGTCGTTTCGACACGAACAGTTCGTAATCAAAACGATTCACCGTCGTCAATGCACATGCGGTCAAAAATCGTTGACGACTTCGGGAATCGTTTCTCGGGATGCTGGAACCATTTGTCCCAATCTGGACAGCTTAGGGAAAATGACAGTGTGGTGGATATCGAAAAGTGATTTGCCATTCTTGCACTTCATTTGAGAATTCGGCGCAAATCCTTTCAGCGACGGCTCACGATGGCAAGCGATCGTGAATGCTGTAAACAATGTGCGCCAGGAAATTTTTATTAGCCGTGCTAACTAATCGCCGTGGTGGCCACAAGCAGACGGCTCTATGGCATGCGACGTGAACGATCGTCCACTTTCATGAGGATAGATGACGCAAGAGTCTTTAAAGCTATTTTTAGTCAACCTGTCGCTTCAGGCGTCTTGAAATTCCGACCGGTGAATATTGCCTTGACTGTCTTGAAACGCGATGTGCCTTGAAACACGAAACAGTTTAGCTGAAACACTCATGAGTTTGGAAGCATTCACCCCAAAATGACTCACTATAACTCCCTACGTCTCGGTCAGGCACTGATAAAATGTTATGCTGAAGAAAGAATCGGTGCGAGATCGTCACTAAATGGCCTCGCATGTTTGGACGTTTTATATTCTTTACTTCAATAGAGCGTCATGAAAGACTAATTGATTTGACCTCGATCGCCTTTTCGTTTTCTCGCTCTTTTCTCACATTGCCACGTTATAGCGGCGACTTGTCTGAGAAACGTTAGGAAATTTCTGCTTCATTTGTTAAGTCCGGTTAGCAGGAGCCCAATCAATTACTGGTTTAAACCTTTTTGGAATTCCTTCGGGAAGAGCGCAGTATGTGACACGGATTAAGATTCTACGTGTTCAGACAGTAAGTAATTACCATGCTTACCAGGCACGATCAGTTCATGTCAGGAGCGTTGGCTTCCAGCGCGATTTAAATGAATGTTTCCGATTCTAATTCAGGGGCAAACATTTTCCTCTTAAGAAATCAACAAGGTTACTCGTGCGGATGCGTCTGGCGGGGCTTTCGAAATAGCTTAAACACGGTGCTCAAGAAAACCTTGGCAGTGAGCCCAGCGACCAGAACTAGATGATTGCAAGATATTACAACATAGGTGCAGCCTCTCGTACATAGGCAAAAACTATCATGTCGTGCCATGCCTACTGCTTTGGGGCAAATCCGATGTCATTTTTGTTTCATCCTGCAAAGCAGGGTGAAGAAAAAAATCAAGATGACTTCAATAATGTTTTAAATCAGAGCGGTTTTAATATGATGATATAAATCAAACCTTTCCCGCCAAAATAATCCCGAAAATGTATGGATTTTTACCGTATGTGGCTCATTTGTTGCTTTTATTGGCATTTGTTTTGTATTTAAATGAAATTATCATCAAGTCAAATCAGACAGCAGGAGAAAAATATATAAAAAAAAAAGATTTTTTTCTAACTAAAATAATCAACATGGTATAATACGCCAAAACAACACGGTCAAAAACGAAGGGAGAACTGGACAGGACGTGGCGTCCTGTCCAGTTCTCCCTTCGGTTTCATCCGTGTTGTTTGGGCGTATTATACCATGATGCAAAACCAACTAGTCCAACATACCCATCATTAAAATAATCAAGCTGTTTTTGTTCTAGTATGGCCAGATTTACATCAATAAAATGTTGTTAATTAAACTCTACTTTAAATTTACAGCAATTTTTCTCCCGCATTGTTTTCCGCGATAGGACAAATTTATAAATCAGTCTGCCATGTTAAAGAACACACGACGTGATAAAGAATTACTATTTTCTAACTGCAAGGATTTTAATTAAATTAATTTGGTTGAAATCAAGTTTTGGTTAACTCAATTTAAAAAAAAAGTGATGTTTTTTTTGTTTTTTGTTTCTTGATTTTGTTGAAGAGTGCGGGAAGCTTACTGAAACAATTGCAAAGTGAATGCATTCGAATGATTGGCCACCTTTAGATGCCGATGTGAAGTGTTACAGCTGCAGCTAAATGTAACCAATTATTCGTATGCAAGCACGAAAAAAAAAAGACAACCCGTATTAAGTATTGGAGCACTGCGTACTTCATGTATTCATGAAGCTCTGATTGCAAGGCTTGAATTTCGTCATTGACTTTGAGATAAAGCTTGAAAATGATATCCTGCATTGAGAAGTTGAGGGACACCTCGGATAGAGAAAACATTTACTCGACACTCGCAACCCGATCACAAAAGAGAGCATAATTTTTACCCCCAAGGCAAGCCTAAATGCTATCACCAAAGTGATGTTTATTGGTGAAGATTTTTCTAACTCAACAAAGCCGGGTTGTCCCCAAAAATAGTATGATTGATTGATTGATTGATTGATTGATTTATCGATTGATTGGGGATTATTGGCACAAAGGCACCTTAGGCCATAGAGCGCCAAACATCATACTATAGCAGGGAAGTGTTACCGCTGCAGCTAATTGTAACCAGTGTTGTACGGAACGGCGTTCCAAGGAACGGCGTTCCTGGAACGCGTTCCTGGAACGCGTTCCTTTTAAATGGAACGAAGGAACGCCGCTGTTCCATTTTGCATCCGTGGAACTGGAACGAAAACTCGTTACATTTTTACGGGAACGAAAGAAGGAACGGCGTTCCTTTTTCTTCGTCCAGTGGGGTAATTTTTATTTTATTTCTAAGCGGGAAATTCTTAAAAAGTATAAAAACAATGTATTTACGATAAGCAGGATCTCGTTCAATTTTTTTTTTTTTTTGTTTCTTAGGGTTTATTTTGTGGGGTTGTCATGTTCCTCCGAGGGGACGAGGGCAGGTCGAAAGACGAAGCAACACATAAGTAGACGAACGAATATTAATTTACTCACAAGCACAAAAAAAAAAAAAAAACCGAACAGGAAACAAAAAATATAAGCAGAAGCGAAAGAAAAAAAAATAGAGTGATTAAATAGCTACAGTTACTACAGTCAGTCTCGGTCGTCTTTAAATGGTAGCTGAGAACACTCACAGTCTCGAGCGTCGATCTTGCTTGGGCCGGAACCGGGCTTTCTTCTTCGATGCCACGGGTGTGGGTCCAAGCTCGCTCGGAGCTCTGGGCCGCCCAGCACCGGTTCGATGATGTCGCTTGACCAACCAGGTACGCGGCCTGGGTTGACAGGAACGCTGCGAGGCCGACCCTTCGTGTCCGTCTTCGAGCTCAAAATCCAGTTCTCCGAGCTTTTGATGCGAGCAGCAAGCACGACGCCGCTCCGGCTCGATGGTGGTGAAAAGACCTGGAGGGAAGCCAGGGTTCACCAGGTTCGAAGCCTGGTCTGCCGGGAGCGTTGGCGGGTCAACTGCCGCCTTTCAGGTTCAGTCGTCGAATGTCCGCTCGAGACCCACACCTCGTGCTCTCCGCTTGTCTTCAGCTCGCCCTTCCCGTTTTCTTTTTTTTTTTACTTCTCTAACCCGTTGTCACTCCAAGAACGTGACATTCCCCCCCACTTGAAGAGCCTCGATTTACGAGGCGTAGTATCGTTGTGCTGCTGAGATGTCGAAGAGCAGCCCTCGGCATCGGCGAGCACCATAGCCGCACTCACACACACACATCCGCGCACAAAAGGCACCATGAAATAAAAGACAAAAGTTTGGAAAATATTTACAGCCGTGTCCTCCTCTTCAAACCACTTCTTGCACATAAGGTTTCCTTCAGCCACAGAGAACGTCCTGCTCGTCGTCTCTGCCCGTCCCTTCGCGCTAGGTAATTCATTTCTTTTTTTAAACTTGTCTAAAGTTTGCGTTGCCCTTCAGCGGCACCGTTTCAGCACTCTTAACCTTGTTTCAATATTCCTAGAGCATAGCTAGAGTCTCTATTTCCCTTGAGTACAAAAGATTACACTATTTAGAAACCCAACCACCCGTCGGTCGGCTCTTTATACTCGACTCATGAAGTACGCTCCTACGTTGTCTCTTCCCTAAATGTATTCGACATGAAAACTCTAGTATTGCAATGCCATAATCCATCTCATAACTCGGCATCAGTATGTTTGGCTCTGTTTAAAAGCTCTAACGGCGGATGGTTCGTCTGTACCCTGAAAGTTCGCCCACACAGAAACAACTTGAATCTGGCGACGGCCCATACCAACGCGAGGCATTCTTTTTCGACCGTAGCCCGGAACATCGGAGACGATCTCTCTGAATTCTTCGATCAGCGCACGCACTTCGGCGCTTTTTATTTGCGTCCAAATTCTTGTTTACCTTAACGTCCTTCCATCCTTGTCGCTTCGTCAACCTCGGTGCGATAGGTCCAATAATGTCGATGGCTACTTCCTGAAAAGGCGTCTAGGCCGTGGGCATATTCCCTAAGGGAGCCCTACCCACTTTACTTTTTGACACCGAGCGCTGACAGACGTCGCATGATCGGACGTACCTTTTGATATCGCTTTGCATCCCCGGCCAGAAAAACTCTTCTGCCACCAGGCCCAGCGTTTTCTTTATGCCTTGGTGCCCGGACACGACGCCATCATGCGCGAGTGTCCTCACCGCCGGTCTGAACTTCTTCGGGAGTACCAGTTGAATCGTCTTTCTCCCCGACGAATACTCAACAGACCTGCATAGCAGGCTGTTTTTGACAAAGAACTGGAACTTCGTCCTAGATTTCGGCCTTCTCGTGATTTGCCCAACTTCATCAAAACACCTTCTGAGCGAGTCGTCTTCTCTCTGCTCCCTAGCGAGTGCCTCTGGAGTCGTATCGATCATTGATACCTGCGGCACGTTCAGGCCTAACTCTTCGTTTTTCCTTTCTCCACTTCGTGGGACACTTGTGTCATGGGTTGCAGCAACTTCAGCCAAATTCGCGTGACGTGAGCCGTCGTTGTTTTTGCCTGCACCGGACATCTCGTGGGCGTCCGCCCGCACCTCCGGTCCTTGGTTCACCGCTGCGTCGTCAACAAGACTTTCTTCTTCCACTTCACTGGCGTTTTCCCATCCAGGATCTGGATCATCCGCACTTCGGACCTGCGGAATATTCCCCAACACCAGATCGTATAGTGGGTCACTGATACATTTCGCTAGAACCGTTCCGGTATAAAATGGCGTCTGAATCGAAATCTTCGCCTCTGGTAGGTTCTTGACTGTCCGGTCCAATAGGAAAACGGCACTCGATCTTCCGGTGAAATTTTCCGGAGGGACCAGGTCCTTCCCTGACCACTACTGTATTACACCCAGTGTCCCTGAGCACATTTATTCGCCTGTTCCCTAAGCGTCCTTCAGCCACGGGCATATTCTCTGCCAGGAACTTCGGAGCTCTCCCAACGGCTCCATTTACCACCGGAATCGTGTCTCCGTTCCTCAGCGTGACGAGGGATTCCTCTGGCTCGTCCGCGGTAGCTGTAGGCCTTGCCCACAGGCATGAGGCCTGGTGTCTTCCGTCCTGTCCCGCCTTGCACTGATTAGCCCTGTGACCCGTGCGTCCACAGTTCCAACACGCGGGTGATTTAAACCCATGAGCCTTGCTCCGGCAATTTTCTGCTTTGTGACCCGCTTTCCCACAAAGAAAACAGCGGCTGTTTTTCCTGGAGTCGCCTTTATCATTATTAGCTGGATCTCCTTTTACGCTCAGTTTCTTTCCAGTCTCTTCTTTCTGTTTGCCACCTGTGCTCGATTGCACTTGCGCCTCTAAAAATAGGTCAGCTTTTGCTGCAACTTCATCCAAAGTTCGGCAGTCCCTCTCCTTAAGGAATACAGCTAGCTTGCTTGAGCAGGTCCCAAGAAACTGTTCTACCAGAACCGTGTCTCGTAGCGCCTCGAAGGTCTTTTCGGTTTCTGACACCTCAACCCACCGATCAAAGTAACCTGCCAGCCTAGCGGCGAACTGCCTCCTAGTTTCTCCCTCCTCGGGTTTAGCATCCCGAAATCTCTCACGGTATCCCTCCTTTGTGTACCTAAATCTCTGGAGCAGAGCCAGTTTTACTTTAGGATAGTCCAACGCGTCCGTGGGTGTCATGCGACCAACCACCGTGAGCGCTTCTCCTGTCAGACACAGGCCTAATGTCGTCGCCCATTTGTTCTGAGGCCACCCCAAACCTGTCGCCATGCGCTCGAAAACGCAGCAGGTATGCATCGAGGTCGTCCCTCCACTCGTTGAACTGCGGGATCAACTTGTGAGGACTCCCTCGCAAAGCTTGGATTGGCGCGTCTCCGAGTCCTTCATCACCCCGTTCCTGGTGACTCCCTCACGCAGCGATTCTCAACTGCAATATCTCCCGTTCTTTATCTAGGGTAGCTTGCTTTAGCTATTTCCCCCTCGCGGAGGGTAGCTAGCTCCCCCTCGCGGTTTTCCCGTGCCAACTCGCGCTCGTGAGCTCTCTCCTCTCTTAATCGCGTTCTTTCGTCGTCCACCCATTTTCTCAACTCTGGCCCAGCATAGCCCAGTTCCCTTACCGACCGCCGTTAATCTCTCTACCTCCATGACCCCGGATGCCTTTCGCTCTCCGACGCTTCTCTACCTCTCAGAAGAACAAGACGTCAGAAATGGGCCACGGATCCTGGCAGGCTCGCCAATTGTCATGTTCCTCCGAGGGGACGAGGGCAGGTCGAAAGACGAAGCAACACATAAGTAGACGAACGAATATTAATTTACTCACAAGCACAAAAAAAAAAAACGAACAGGAAACAAAAAATATAAGCAGAAGCGAAAGAAAAAAAATAGAGTGATTAAATAGCTACAGTCACTACAGTCAGTCTCGGTCGTCTTTAAATGGTAGCTGAGAACACTCACAGTCTCGAGCGTCGATCTTGCTTGGGTCGGAACCGGGCTTTGTTCTTCGATGTCACGGGTGTGGGTCCAAGCTCGCTCGGAGCTCTGGGCCGCCCAGCACCGATTCGATGATGTCGCTTGACCAACTAGGTACGCGGCCTGGGTTGACAGGAACGTTGCGAGGCCGCCCCTTCGTGTCCGTCTTCGAGCTCAAAATCCAGTGCTCCGAGCTTCTGATGCGAGCAGCAAGCACGACGCCGCTCCGGCTCGATGGTGGTGAAAAGACCTGGAGCGAAGCCAGGGTTCACCAGGTTCGAAGCTGGTCTGCCGG
>JABSTQ010001815.1:0-43212 GCA_013358835.2 Ixodes persulcatus | reverse complement strand
AACTTTCATTGATGCTGGCTTATCGTGTTTGCTTTTATTGTGTGCTTTTTTGTTTGTTTGTTTGCTTTTGTGTTTTTGATGGTGGTTTCTTTCGCTCGTGTGTATTCAATAAACTTTCAGTTTTCAGTCAGCGCTCGTCCCGTCTACTTCTTCCACTTGACTTGTGTGTTTTCGTGCTGTTTCTTGTTTTTGCCATGAAACAACTCGCCTAACATTAGGGTTTGGAGGCTGCAGAGCCATCATAAGTATCTTCTCTATTAGTATGAGTAGGATACTTCAGCTTTGTTTGTGAATACTATATTCAATACAAAACAAATATACATAATGTAAATTTTCGGTTTGTTGAAAAGTTTGACAATGGAACAACCATCTTCAATAGTGGTATATACTTGGGAACTGTGTCTCCCTATTAGCGTTTGCTGAGTTATAGTGACTGGGGCTTTCACATGTTACATCGTGCACTACATCTCGAAACAAAGGGTATACAGGTACAAGAAGATTTGACGTCTTGTGGTTAGAGCACTTCGTCGTCGTCCCCTACTCTTCGTGTTGGTGTTTCGACACGTTGCCTTTGTGTGATAGTGCCCTTCTACGGTGAGCCACCCACTTATCTCAATGACAATGGACCTCTTGGCGAATATGTGCTGCCACCTAGACACGCGAATCGGTTCGAGACTAGGTGACTGGAAAACAACGCGCGCCCAAGGCATCTCCCACCCGTTCCACACCCAAAACGTCAGCTACATCCTGTTCACCCATTGAGGCGATGTACGGCTCCCCCAAGCTCACCTTTGTCCCCATCGTGCGTAATCTTCCGCCCCGAGGTCGACACAACGAAACCGCTCAAAGGCGAGAAATGCAAGATGGCGGATTGTTTGGAACTAGATACTCTCGAACCCAGGCGCATGAAATACTCTGCGCATGCGCACAGCGTATTTCTACAAAAGGTTCATTGCTGGATTGCGTTTGACCAGCTCTGCCTATGGACCGGAATGCGGCCACGGTTAGGGGTGTCGCGAACCTGCCGAGGTTCGAGTTCGACCAGGTTCGAATTTTTCGAACTTTAAGCGGAAAATTCGACAAACATTGTAATGAGATTCGACTCGTGTGCGCATGCGCGACAGGCTGGCCAGTTGGCTTCGGATTGGATGGTGATGGCTAAGGAATGAATTAAGGGCACGGCTGATTGGTTATTTCAGTTAAGACAGTACAAAAAAATTAAGTTAATAACTTCTTCAGTGATTAGAATTCGTTTCTTTTAATTGCAACTGTTTATAAAATAAAATAACCCTTTGCATAAAAAAAAAAAAAAATTCTCCAAACCTAGGCATGCTTATATCAAGGTCTGGCCACACTGTCCACAAAGTCGAACCGGTCGAATCTGGCAAAAAGTTCGAAGGTTCGTCGAACCGGTTCGACCAAGTCGAACCCCGAAAGTTCGACCTAAAAATCCGGTTCGACAAAAGTTCGCGACACCCCTAGCCATGGTCGGCCATCTTTAGGTAGAGTTATATCATCTCTAGCCATCATAGTAATATGGCGGACAGCGCAATGGCGGCAGGCTGCCATAAAATAGCCGTAGATCTAGTACACTGTACCGTGGGTGATATTTCGTGCTTAATTGAAGTTGTTCGACGAAGCAAATACTTGAAACCCAACGTGAACGGTAGCCTCGTCTTTGAGGACCCGGCGAAAGTTCTACAAAAGCGCAGCACCGGGGGAGAGCAGCGCAGCTCGCATTGAAAACAGACTGTACCGGCGTCTGCTTTCGATGTTTCTTTCGATGCGACTTTTGATGCGTGCTGTGCTGCTTTTCCCCAGTGCTGCGCGATTTAGTGAAACTTTCACCGGGTCCTCAAAAACCGGGCTACCGTTCACGCCGAGTTTTAAAAACATTTTTCGTCAAACAATTTCAATCAATCACGGAATATCACCTACGCTATTTTGATGGCAGCCTGCCATCACAACTGCCAAAACGCCGTCTGTCATGGATGGATGATGGTGGCTGCCAAGTGGCTTCAGCAGCTGTATCTTGGCTAGAGGTGATATAACTCCAGGACCATTATTGCACGATCCGACGTGGAAACACGCTCTAGCAAAATATAACGGAAAATATACTTTCACATCCAAGATAACACCTACCAAGATTTTAGACCTAATCCGTGAGGGTTGAAGTTAGGCCTGGATCGTTTGGCGTGGAATGACCAAGCTGGAAAAGGTAATTGTTCAAACACCGTTATCAGAGTCTCCAAGAGTTCCAACCCCTTCTTTCTCCAACCGCACCCTCAGACACACTCGGGTAGTTAGTATGTCCTTCGAGAGAAACTGGCCCGTTATGGCCGGTGGTTCAAGAGCGATGCTCCAGAGCGCCAACTCGCAGCACCAAGTTCGGACGGAAGAACGTCAGCACGCCGCGAGGGACGCTCTTCCAGTGGCCTGGTACCTCTATCGGTCAGCTCAATACACCAATTCCACAAACACCAAAGGATAGCGCGCCAAACGCGCATTGAATTTGGGGAACATACTTCATGTTTCTCCTTTCTGCCACAGCATCGACTACGTGGCACTGATGAGTGCGAGGGAGAAAGAGCGTGGCGCAGTTGCCTTCGTTTGAACGCTCGTTTCCGTTGCCTCTGTCGTATCTAAGGTCACCTGCTTCTGGAACAGCTGGTACGATACATCCAGTTCACAACATTCCTTTGGCGCCACGTGGGACGCCTTTTCCAACAGCAAAGCGCTGGATATTCCAGCTGACCCTGGTACCGCCACCGATTTATTGTGCTGCAAGAATTCCCCCCCACCCCCTTTCCTCTTTCTTTTTTTTTGGCAATGCATTGTAATTTTTACAGCGAAGCTACCAGCCAGGGAAATTTTCGTGTCGTTGGCGTCGTAAGCAAAAAAACTCCCGGCGAACAATTGAAGGCCAAACAGCATATCTCCTTTGAAATCAGGCATACAGCATACAGCTCAGTATCCGTTTCAATAAAGAAAACCACAAAACCAGCATCAAAACCAAATGATGGATGATAATGCGCGTGTGAACAATAGGAACACCCTCCCACGCGGTTAAGTTTGCAGCTGCTTCGAAAGGGGTTGACGTCATTCGAAGCCCTCGGGTGAAGTGCAAACCGCATAATGGTTGATAACGGCACCTCGGCGACGACAGCTGGAGCCGTGGGGAGTGACGTCACTAGCCTTTCAAATATAAAGGAAGAACCCGCGTCCGGACGCAGCGGATGCTACGAGCTATCTCAGCCAATCCCGTTCTGTGGCCGTGGCCCGTGCATACGCTTTTCGCGCGTCGCTGTGCCCCCTCTCTAAGGTCACGTGACACTCAGACGACCTCCGATCGGGTCCGATGGCTCGTAACATCCGCTGCGCTTAAACGCAAGATGAAACTGAGTATAGCAACTGATTTCATCGTTGCTGCAGCACCGCGATGAATAGGCCACGCATAGTTAGGACTCCCGAGGAGCAGCGTGAATACTAAGAGCGGCAAAGGGAAAAGAAACGACAATACGACCAACGGCGGCGTGCTGCAACCGGCGCCGGCATTTCGCATAGTGCAGTATAAGCAATCGTTGCAGGTGGTACCACAGCTTCGCTGACCAACCACCTTCACAGCGTGCGTGCATCGGAGCCCCAATTTTTGATACTCATGCACATTTTACATAAACATGCGCATGTTCCACTTGGTCTACTGTGCCACTGGAGACGCGCCGCATTGACGGCGACGCTTTGCCATTTTTGGACCAAACGTATCCGTCACACACCACCTCGGCAATATATTTGCATAGTCAATAGAGTTTCATCCAGTGCTTACATTGGGGCGCTGTACGTGTATTTGCAGCAAAGGCCGCCATTACAGGCGGCTTTTGCTCCCGCTGAAGCTCAATCAACTCAACAACATTTATGAAACAACGTGTGCGACGCGCTCGTGAAACGAAACCGAAAGAAGATGATTCGGAAGGGCGGAAGCTTTCTCCCGTCTGCTTGGAGAAGGAGAAAAACGACTCGCGTTCTTTTCTCGTGTCCGCTTGGGGGCGCGTCGGTAGAAGGGAGGAAGACACGCCGTTGCTACCTTTTTCCTCCACTTTTTTCTTAGAGTGTAGTGCCTCATCGAAACACTATTTGTGTGAGTCGATTGCGCTTATTATGAATCATTAGAGATTACACGTGAGGGTGTGCACCTGATAACATAAAAGTATTGCTCTTAACGGGCAGCCAGGTGTAGGCTTCGCATATTTATGTTATGCAAGGTGCCACAGTGTAATGCAAACAAGCAACTAGGACGTTCGTTTCAAAGTAGCACACCAAAACGGCCCTTGAGTGGTTTACGTTAGAACAATTTTATAAGCAATAGCTAGAACATTTGCAACAACGTAACTTTTAAATACTTGTTAGTGAGCGCGTTGGTAAACATCTAAGTTTAGAAAGAATTATATACGTAAAGACAGGAGACGGGACAACACATCTTTCATGAAAGATGTGTTGTCCCGTCTCCTGTCTTTACGTAGATAATTCTTTCTAAACTTAGATGTAACTTTTAAAACAATATTTATTTCCTTAAAAAAATGGTGACAGCGTGTACTGGAGCAAAACGTTAGTGGTCATCTGCCTGGTGGCGATCAGAGGGGCCAACATTTTTCGGTATTCGAGTAGCGGATGTGGCCGACGTCTAAATGGGTCAAACTAGGAATCATAGTTGTATTGCGTCGCTCTTTGAGAAACTCACTGTTCCGAATCATCTCTGAATGGCAGCGGCTGGACGATGCTGAAAAGTTTGCGAGGCCACCTCCCGAAGAAATTTATACCGCGGAGCTAGCCCGTTTTATTTCAATCCACCTGTATCATCTACTAATCAATGAATTCACAGCTGCCACTTTTTGAATGAAATAGTAAATTCGTCTAGCTCCCCTACACAAGCACATGTCAGAATCAATCAGTCAACCGACAACTGAGCTGCTTCGCAATCCAGTTAGGAGTGTTAGATAATGAGGAGCTCCAAATTATAAATAATTTATAACATCTATGGAGAGTGTTGCTGCTACACTAGGGCAGTCACACTGCTCTGAGCGCTTTATAATTCCAGAAATGGACGCAAGTTCTTCGACGTCAATAACTAGGCACTGAGGATTCTTCATGTGTAGTAATCTTTCAAGAGAAAGAAGTAGGAAACTTGCAGTGACGTCTTGCAATTACTACCGGAGGAAGCCGAGCTCTGTGGTCATTTGCTGGAGTCACCAGAGAGTTTCTTGACTCGGACCCGGAAGCGGCCGATCCCTTCGAACCCGCCTTGGGACCTTTCCTGCGGGCCCAGATCGCTACCGTGGAATCTGGCGAGCCTCGCAAAAACACCCAAATTACAACATGGCGACGAGGATGACCTGTTTTTTTTTTCTTTTTTGAATGCGAAGGCATAAACTGTTTCATGGAGCGAACCGGCGTTATCAGCTTTTGAAGCCGCGCCCAAAGGCACTTAAATTCCCCTGTCTTGTGGAGCGAAGCCTGTAGTCTGTAGGAGCGAATTGATGGTGTCGGCATAGAGAAGAGTAAAGATCGTCGTTGGGCGCACGGGGCTAGCCGGTGGTCGGGGATGAGCGCCTGCGCAGAACGAGACACCATTGAAGACAGTGGTCGCTTCTTGGATAAACACCATCTGGCGCTCCAAGGTCGGGCCGAAGCGACCCCCATTTCAGAGGTACGTTCAGACGGTTTGCTTCGGATATCCCTCAGACCCTGTGTTAGGTGCACCGCGCGGTCGGAACCATCGTAGAGTATTCAAATGCCGAATACAGCTACTGGATCCCATGTTCGAGCCGATCCGCCGAGCACGGCCGACGCCGCTTCGAATAGCGACGGCGCGCTCGAGTCGCCGCCCGAGGCGAAACTGCCGGTGCCACGAGCTGCAACAGCGGCAGCGTCGGCCGCCGCGGTGGCCGGCCCCGTTTCGGACCAGTTGACCTTGTTCCTGGCGGAGATGTCGAGACTTTTCCAGGAACACCGGAGTCCAACCGTCCCCTTGAATCGGCAGGAGACGCTGCGATTTAATATCAAAGTCCCAAAATATTCCGGTTATGCCGACAGCAAAGCGGTCGCAGATTTTATTGCGGAATCGCGGGAATACCACGCGGCCTCGGGCATCTCCGAGGCGGAGCTACTTTGCCGAGTTCTGCCTGTCGCTCTGACGGGGAGCGCAGCCGCATGGTTTCGGAGGCCATTCCGGACACTGGAAGAGTTTTCGGAGCGATTCCAGATGGAATTCCTTCCCCCGGATTACGCCGCACGTATGCTCGACGAGCGTAGGTCGTGGACCCGGGACGAATCGTTGGTCAAGTTTGTCCGCGCGCTACAGACCGTATCCGACAGGGCTGACCCAAGCGCCCCAGACTCAACAAGGTGTCGCGGGCTATCCGTCCACCCGCAATTCCACCCCTACCTGGCACCTGCGCGGTCGAGCGTTCCGGGACTTGGACGAGCTCGCCCGAGCAGCGCACCAGATCGAGCCTGATATCCTGGCAGAGCTGAGCTACCGGCCTCCCCCACCTATATGCAGCTACTCTTGAGTACCTCTTGAGGCAGTTTTATTTTTAATGTGGGAGAGAGATCCCGAGTATCTATTACGGAAGATACAGGATATGCGTTAGGGAATATTTCACTATTGCGATATAAACATGAGAAGAAAAACCGAATATTTACACCGCGGCTATTTATAATATGTCATTGTACGTGTTGTCTTTCTCACAGTTTTGTTTCCCTGGTCGCATGGAGGGGTAGCGCCGAAGGAGGATGGTGGGGGGCTCGTCGTTGATGGGCTCGGCGGCCATTGCTAGCCTGGAGCGTCTGGTTTCCGGAGATGTTGGTGAACCCGGTTGCTGCAGTTGTTTTCAGCGCCTCACGTGGTTCAGTCGGCCTCAGGCAGGCCGGCGCCTTGACCCCGAGAGGAGGCGGGGACAGAGTCGGGCCTCTGACGCCTGGTCACGTCGACGGAGGTCCGAACAGCTGTTCGCAGCTTCGCCTTCCGCGTCCGAGCTGTGCTCGCGCTCCTTCTCGAGCCCTTTACAACAACCGCCCCATTCCTCGCGCATCTCTTTTCTTCCTTGTCTTCGGGGTGGATCACCCATCACAATGACCCCCCACCAAAGTTTTTTTTTTCCTTTGCCTTTGTCTCCGTTTGCAGGACAAACAAAAAAAAAACACTTCACAGGGGTAGATCCCGAAGTTCCATTTGCACGTTCCGCCGCAGGTCGAACAAAACTTTGTTTGCTGTCCTAGTTACAATGTCACACCCTCATTCAAACACACGCACCATTCAAATATTACCAACCACGTGCCCCGTACGGGTCGTCAGCTAATGTCACACCCGGCTCAAATAATCAGCCCCTACATTTTCTACTCCCTTTATATAGTGTACCCGGAATTGGTATTCTTGTAGAAGTAAACTCCATCTCGCAATTCTACTATTTGCTGTTTTCATCTTATGTAGATGTTCCAGCGGCTGATGATCTGTTTGGACTATAAATTCTCGTCCGTATAGGTAAACATTGAACTTTTGGATAGCCCAAACTAACGCTAGGGCCTCTCTTTCAACGGTAGGGTAATTTTTCTCGCGGGGCATCAAGTCCCTACTGTCATACACCACTGGATGTAGGTACGACGCGTACTCCTGCATCAACACCGCACCAAGACAGCTATCGGACGCGTCTGTCCTAAGCACAAACGCTTTCGTCAAGTCCGGCGCCCGGAGAATTGGTCCTACTGAGAGAGCTCGCTGCAATTCTCGAAAAGCTTCTTCGTGTCTGTTAGTCCAACGCACCCTGTTGGGTTCCCTTTTCTTCCTGAGCTCAACTAAAGGAAGAACTCTCTCCGCATAATTTGGAACAAACGGCCGATAATAACCCGTCAGGCCTAAAAAGGATCTCACCTGTTTCTTTGTTGCAGGTCGCTTAGAGCCTACTATGTTTTGTAGGGTCTCCGGTAGCGGAGCAAGCTCCCCATGCCCATATTTGTGACCTAGAAAAGTGATTTCTCTCATTCCCAGTTGGCACTTGGTCGGTTTAACAGTCAGTCCTGCTTCGCTAATTCGCCGAAGAACTTGTTCGAGCACTTTGAGATGTTCATCCCAAGTCTCAGTGGCGATTATATTATCGTCAATGTAATGTTGCACCCCTTTGATACCTGTGAGAACCTTCCTCATCAGTCGTGTAAAGACGGCAGATGCAGTCTTAATCCCAAAAGGCATGTATTGGAAGTGATACAAACCGCTTTCGGTAGAAAATGCTGCTTTTTCTTTAGAGTCGCTGGTAAGGGGAATCTGCCAGTACCCTTTTGACAAGTCTAGCTTCGAGAAATATTATTGGACAAGTCTAGCTCCGAGTAATTTATTGGACATCTTACCGTGTGTCATGTGTGTCATTGTTTAATAAAGATCGCGCTGTTTCATTGCACAGGATGTTATTTTTTTCTATAGATATATTTTGTAACTTTTAATCGATATATTTTTGTAAATTTTGATCACATCTCTCTGCACAACATGCACTATGTTTGAGCTTGAAGGAGTTATCTTTGGACAGAGAATCAAAACCATATTGCAAAGCCAGCTCGTTATCTTAGGCGTTGTTTTGCTAGCAGTAGTTCTATCTTAGGCGTTGTTATGCTAGCAGTAAAACACCCTCCCCGTAACGTGAAATCAAATCTCGATGTCGCAGTCGTCAGCGTAGCGCGTTCGTTGTGTTCCCCTTTGCGGCAGGAGTTTTTAACGTATATCAGTTTGTGGTCACTCCCCTTCCTCTTTTTCCCTTATTTTGCCCGCAATATTTCTACACGCCTCAAAGCGCCTAAAACAGCGCACTCGTGATTCTTGGCTCCCTCGGCCGCGGACTCTGTGCGCATCGCACGCCTTCCGCGGCGCTGCTCGGTCGTCTTCCTGATAGGACTGCTGTCCGCAGCGCCACCGTTTCTGTCATCCGAAAACGTTGCTCCTCTCCGCCGGCGCTCTGAACACTAGTCAGTATTCCAGCCTCTGTAGCTCCTCGTTGTCTTTCCGGCCCCAGGTAAAGTGTATCAGGCCCGGCTGCGATGTCAGAGTCACCATCGAGAACCACGAGGCGCACCACAGCAACTGCGAGTACCGAAAGGTGCACTGCCCGAATAATCCGTGCAAGCACCGCGTCCCGCACCGCGAGCTCGACGACCACGTCAGAACGTGCCCCTTTCGACCGGTGACCTGCAGTTGGGGTTGCGGCGCCGTGCTTTACTCAAAGCATGTGGCGGCAGTCCGTTGCGTCGGGCACTTTTTGTGGATTCTTTGTCATTTTGCATGGTATGCAAAATATTTTTTGTCATCTGTTCAACGTTTAGTGTGTATTCCTAGGAATTTTACAAGCTATGCAGAATAATTTGCATTATCTTTGTTAATTATTGTTGCTGCATTTCTAGTGAATTAACAAGATTTTCTTAATAATTTGTATATTATTTCTTCAATGTTTTCGGTTTTCTAGTAATTTTCATTTTCCTACTTTTTAGTCATTTGCAAGATATGTCGTTTCATGTGTGTTGTGCATTCCGAGTAATTTATTAGACATCTTACCGTGTGTCATGTGTGTCATTGTTTAATAAAGATCGCGCTGTTTCATTGCACAGGATGTTATTTTTTTCTATAGATATATATGTAACTTTTAATCGATATATTTTTGTAAATTTTGATCACATCTCTCTGCACAACATGCACTATGTTTGAGCTTGAAGGAGTTATCTTTGGACAGAGAATCAAAACCATATTGCAAAGCCAGCACGTTATCTTAGGCGTTGTTTTGCTAGCAGTAGTTCTATCTTAGGCGTTGTTATGCTAGCAGTAAAACACCCTCCCCGTAACGTGAAATCAAATCTCGATGTCGCAGTCGTCAGCGTAGCGCGTTCGTTGTGTTCCCCTTTGCGGCAGGAGTTTTTATCGTATATCAGTTTGTGGTCACTCCCCTTCCTCTTTTTCCCTTATTTTGCCCGCATTATTTCTACACGCCTCAAAGCGCCTAAAACAGCGCACTCGTGATTCTTGGCTCCCTCGGCCGCGGACTCTGTGCGCATCGCACGCCTTCCGCGGCGCTGCTCGGTCGTCTTCCTGATAGGACTGCTGTCCGCAGCGCCACCGTTTCTGTCATCCGAAAACGTTGCTCCTCTCCGCCGGCGCTCTGAACACTAGTCAGTATTCCAGCCTCTGTAGCTCCTCGTTGTCTTTCCGGCCCCAGGTAAAGTGTATCAGGCCCGGCTGCGATGTCAGAGTCACCATCGAGAACCACGAGGCGCACCACAGCAACTGCGAGTACCGAAAGGTGCCCTGCCCGAATAATCCGTGCAAGCACCGCGTCCCGCACCGCGAGCTCGACGACCACGTCAGAACGTGCCCCTTTCGACCGGTGACCTGCAGTTGGGATTGCGGCGCCGTGCTTTACTCAAAGCATGTGGCGGCAGTCCGTTGCGTACTGTGGCAGATCGGCCACGCCGCCACAAGCACGGTGGCGCTTGTCATCTTATCTTTCGTCTCTCTCTCTCCCTTTCCCTCTCGCCTTCCCCTCTCCTCTTTACTATATAAAGCGCAAGCTGCGCAGTAATAAACGTTGTTGGCTACCAGTCGCTATAGTCATGTTTCTTGCGGCGGCGTAACACGTACTGCAGCTCGAAAAGAAACTCGAAGGTAAGGAGCTCCAACATATGGTCTAGCCGTACCTGTGGTAGAGTGCCTGGAAGAAGGTGTCGCCATTCTATCCGAAGAAGTCCCAAAGTCTACGAAAATATGTCACGAGAGCGTGTCAAGCCGTTGCGGGTCGCGATCCTCGCAGTTGGTCGTGTAGTCGGTGACAGGTTAATGCCACGGTCCCACTGAATGTGGCAGTTTAGGTACTTTTTTGGCAGGTCATTACTCGTCTCCTTTTAAATACTGTCTTGTGGGATTGATGTCATTCGAAAGGCAATGCAATCCTCTTTCATTTGATATTATGTATGTATTGGTTTATACTGTTTATGCGCATTTGTAGCGTTGCGAATATGATGGCGCGGACCCTCACTTGCTCCGCTGGTTCATGTTTTATGAACGATTCATTAAAGATAACATGGTTCCAATAGAGCAGTTTTGATAAGATGATGTCGGAGCAGAATGCAACGATATACTTTTTTGGTATTTGCACTAGTTACTTTGTTTTTTTCAGCTCTCCAAATATTGCACTAAAATTGACATTTTTCAGCACAAATATGTTTTAATGACAAACTCTAGGGCAATGAAATTAGCTACAGATGTAGTGCTTATAATTGGCAATATGCAAAAAGAACTTTAATCTTGTGTAAAATTGTTATAGATAGCGGCGCTGCCGCTAACAGTTTATCAAAAGCCGCGTGTGCTCACGTGGTCCCGGCAGCTTCTAGAAAAGCCCGCGCTCTTGCTCCTTGTAGTCTTTCTCACGCTTGGGTCTGGTCAAGTTGCACCATGTAGTAATAAACGCCTATTCAGTCTTCAAGCTGTCGTCTACGTTCATACACAACAAGTGGCGACGAGGAACAGCGGAGACGGCGGTGATTCTACAAAACTCAAGAAGAAGCTGATGCGGTTCTTCTGTCTGGAGTACACACTGCCAAGCTGGACGAAGGTATGGCGACATCAGTCACGCAAGTCGTGGGGCGACTCGGTCACATGGAGCCATTTGACGACTCCGCAAGCGACTGGATCTCGTACGACGAACGTTTGACGTCATTTCTTCGCTTCAACAAGGTCCCCGAAGAGGACAAGGTACACGCGTTCCTCAGTTTCATTGGACCCTAAACGTACGGCCTCCTCAAGTCCCTGACCGCACCGAGTCTGCCGTCCAGCAAGACCTTCGAGGAGTTGCGGAGGATACTTGGCGGAGGATACCTCGTGGGAGTGCTCTTCCTTAAGAAACACCTCGGCTTTCTCTCTCTCGAAATGGAGCCGAATCCATTGCCGACTTTGTGGCGGAACTACGAAAGCTCTCACAGTCGTGCGACTTTGAAGGATTTTTGGACGAAGCTTTGAGTGATAGGTTTGTCTGCGGTTTACGGCGAGTAGACATACAAAGGGTTTTGTTTGCGGAAGATAAGAAACTAACGTTTGCAAAGGCTGTCGAAAGAGCCTTGACAATGGAAGCCGCAACAAAAAATGTCGCGGAAGTTCAAGGGACAGAAGAAACCTTTTCAGACGTGCATAAATTCAACGCGACAAGGAAACCGCTCCAGAAACAAGTTTCGACAGAACCGAGCGGCACAGAAGGGAAGCCGCCCTCTAAGCATTGCTTCCGATGTGGATCGCCGAAGCACATGAGCAAAGATTGCGTGCACGCGTCAGCAACTTGTTTTGGCTGTGGAAAGAAAGGACACATCCAGCCGATATGTCAAGCTGATAAGCGTGCAAACGAGTCGAACCGCAGAAAGAACTTGAAAGTTCTGAGTAGAGCGTCTGACGTGGCACTAAACGGAGTCCCGTGTCCAGAGCAAAAACCGATAAACGTCCACGTCATCGTCACCGAAACGCCCCTCGAGATGGAGCTCGACACGGGAGCGGCGGCGTCTGTAATATCAGCAAAGCAGCAGCAGCGATTGTTTCCGTCTCTGCAGCTGACAGCTACGACGTTGCGCCTCCGGACGTACACTGGAGCACTTGTGGAACCGAAAGGTGTTGTGGACGTAGCAGTCCAACACAACGGGCAAACACATGTCCTGCCGTTGTATGTTATCGAGCAGGGAGGGCCACCGCTCCTGGGCCGACAGTGGCTTCAGCGTTTGCGCTTGGACTGGAACACTATCTTTACGTGCAACAAGCATTCCTCGGCGCTCGGAGCGACTGACAAGGGAGCCCAAGCCGAGGTAAGCAAACTTTTGAGCAAGTACAGTAACCTCTTTAAAGAAGAGCTTGGATGCATAAAGCGAGAGAAAGCCGAGGTGTTTCTTAAGGAAGACGCTCGCCCGAGGTTCCTAAAAGCCCGGAGTGTACCATTTGCCCTTGTCCCTGCGGTTGAAAAATAACTGAAAAGAATGGAGGCTATGGGGGTCATCACCCCAATCACGACGTGCGAACTTGCAACACCGGTTGTACCGGTTGTGAAGAAAGATGGAATTATTCGCCTTTGTGGGGACTATAAGACTACTGTAAACTCCATGCTCGACACCGGCCCTTACCCTTTGCCCCGAGTTGAAGAAATCTTCGCTGCGCTTGCTGGAGGGCAAGAATTTTCAAAAATTGACTTGAATAGAGCCTACCAACAAGTTGTGCTGGCTGATTCTGCGCGCCGTGTCCTTGCAATTAACACGCATAAAGGCTTGTTTGCCATGAACAGACTCCCTTTCGGGGTCTCGTCAGCCCCAGGAATTTTTCAACGTATCATGGACACTATGTTAAGCGACCTTCTCCTCAATAGCTATTAGTGAGCACGACTGACTCTTAACCTTGGTATCCCTCTTTCGCTCCTCATACTTTTTAACATATTAATATGAAATACCTTTGTAGTATGCCCTAAATCTATGACGTAGTCGACTTCGTTTATTTTTCCTACTACTTTGTCGGGGCCCTTCCAGTGCACGAGCAGCTTGTTCTTCTTGGCAGGTACCAATAGCAGTGCACTATCTCCTACTTTAAAAGTCGTCTTCCCGCCTTTTTGTTGTACATCTTCTTCTGGTACTTGCTGGCGGCTGCCAAGCTCTGATGTGCCAGTTCCGTGGTTTCTTCCAGGCGATCCCGCAGGTCCAAAATATACGAGTCTGTTGTTTTAAGATCTCGTCCTAACTCCTCATCCGTCCAGATCTCTTTTAACATCGTCAGTGGTCCCCGAACATGCCTCCCATAGATCAATTCAAATGGAGAGAAACCTAGGCTCGCTTGGGGGACTTCTCAATAAGCAAACAGGAGTGGGGCCAGATACTTATCCCATAATCGGGGCTTCTCCTGGCACATCTTGCACAACATCTGCTTCAAAGTACCGTTGTACCTCTCCACTAAACCGTTACAAATGGGGTGGTAAGGAGTCGTCAGCAGCTGTTGGACGGACATCATTCGAGTGAGCTCCTGCATGAGCCCCGATGTGAAGCTTGTCCCACGATCAGATAAAATCTGTCTGGGGAGGCCCACGTGCGAAAAGATCTCCAATAGGCCTTCCGCTGCTGTGTGAGAGTCACAGGATGGTAGCGCAACCGCATCAGGGTATATCGTCGCGAGATCTACCATCGTTAGAATGTAGCGGTTCTTATTTTCGGAGCTCGTAGGAAGCGAACCTATCAGGTCAATAGCCACCCTTTCAAATGGAGTATTAATGATTGGCATTCGGCCGAAAGGCGCCCTCTTGGCCGTTCCCTTAGGAGTGGCCCAATGACATGCATCACAGAATTTCACATATCTTTTAATGTCGGCCTGCACTTTACCATGGCTTCTTCGGCATATCGCACAGCATTAGAAAGGCAGCCTCTGCAGAACATGTGCAGGCAATCCCTAAGTAGGGCTCTCTCACCAGGTCCTACATCTAAGAAGCAAACAGAGCACTCAAATGCTTCCATGCTAAGCACAATGTCCTGTTCCTCTAGTTCCATCATTCGTGCATAATCTTGGGGTGACAAGGCTCTTGGAAGCTGTTTGTCACCTGCTTCTGAGGTCACGGCATCAACAACAGGAACTTCATCGTAAACGTCCACGGGTGTTTCGACATTCATTGGTGCCCCACACATAGCACAAGCATCGGGTTCGATGTTTTTTATCCTTCACAATTCACATGTCCATCCGATAGCTTCTGTATACAGTTTGATGGTATCTTCATATTTCTTTTGTTAATCAATAAATGTTAAGCCAATAAATCATGAAAGGAACAGCTGCCTCCAAAGCCACCCCCTCCTCTTCCTTCAAATCCACCTCTGCCGCCTCTACCTCCAGCTCTTCGCTTGCCAACCCGGTTCTGGTTTCCAAAAAGGAGACGCTGGAGTGGCATGTTGGGGTCAATGAAGAATTTGTTTTGAATTGAAGGAGCTGGCCTTGACATCCTCCTCAAGCTTGACAGTACTTCTATTAACACCCTAAACACACGAACCACCTACCATCACTGTCCCTAGGACTAGTGCTGGCGAATTTTCTTCCCGTCTTTGTGACTTCCAGCGAACGAAGTGAAGCCAGTGTTTCAAATCCCTCCGCTAAAAACCAATACTATACGCACGACGCGTGCACCTTTACCGGAAGTGGCTCTACGCACGACGCGGAGAGCTCATGCATGCCAGACGGCGCGTGTATCACTGGGGGCTGTGTTAGGCCTCATTCACGGGGACGCGACGGCAGGGTGTCCGAGCAGGCCGCGCAAGCAAAGCGACGGAGGCCGCGACGGCAGGATCGGATTGGATCGGATTGCTTATTTATTCAACCTGAATTACAAAATAAAGAGATAATTGTGCCTGAACATTAGTGCGCACGTTTCTTTTTTCGTAAATTAAGTATTTGCGTCTGCTGTTAGCAATCCCCGCTGAAAGGGAACAAGGAAAACAACACGACAAGCGTTTGCTCACTGTTGGCAACCGAACGATGAAAAATCTTCCGAACTTGGCGAAACTTTTCTATATTGTGATTGGTCGGAGTTCAATGGGGGCGGGACTCCGTCATCCGCCGGGACGCCGGGACGCCGGTGCCGTAGAGCAGCTCCCTACATCGCCCAGCACCCGGCGCGGCACAGCTTTCCGTCGAAAACCGGTCCTAAAATCCTATCCCCTTACGGGAACGCCCCTGCGACGGTGACGGGATGGGAGAAACGACGGCTGTGTGAATGAGGCCTCAACCTACCTACCTCCTTCCATATACGCTTTGCGTTCAAGCCGCCTGGCGGGGGCAGTCTGCGGCTGCTAATTACAAAACTATTAGCCCTCAAGGCTTCGTCGCACACGCCGCTTCACGGCGTCCAGCCGACAACCTGAGCCCCGCTGTCCCCGGCTGCACCTCCGGAAAGGGAGTGCCATACCATTTAGTTAGCAAAGTTTCGTCGACAACATTTGTTTTTTTCAGTGATAATTGTCCAAAAGAAATGTCGTAAATATCGCCAAATGTCCGACAGAAAAAGAAATGTAAAAAAAAAAGTATGCCCAGTGTGGGGCGAACCTGGCTCCGCTGCGTATGAAGCGGACACCTTTCCACTAAGCTACGCTACAGCTTCGAAAAACTCGTTCCGACAATTCTTTTTATGCGAGACCGAACAAGTTGCGCATCGTGCATATAGCCATTTCCGGTCGAGGTGCACGACGTCGTACGTAAGCATCAGTCTAACAAAAAAGAAGAAATAAGTTGCTGAGGAAATGTTGCAGGAGCTTGTGTCCACGAAACGAATTTTCATGAGAAGTCAGTTTGGACGATACCATGAAACATGCGTCGATGAAGTCCACGAAACGTGTCCCGGCGAAACAATACAAACACGCGTCATGGTGTCACGTGACGTCACAGCTCGAGTCACGTGACACCAAAATGTCATGTGTCGGTTGTCTCCTCCTGGCTGATAAATCACATTCTGTTGGCCAGAAGTGGCGAAATTTCTCATCTACTGTACAGTGGCCCAGAGAGTTGTAGTGGGCTCACGGGACGGCTCACCTGATGCGTTTAATGTCGACGCGGCGGGGGCGCTGTACGCGTTTCCTTCTGAAACTTTCCAGCGCGCATTGGCCAGACTACGTCGGCTAGACCGCTCCTATCTCTCTTATCCATCGCGGGCAGCGGGCGCGAGAAGTTTCAGGAGGAATCTACTGCAGCGCCTCCGGCGTTTTCGACATCGGCGGCTCGCAACTCCAGCCCGCCGCTCGCCCTCTCGCGGATGAACGGAGAACCAGAGGAGCGGGGACGGCAGCGGCGGCGGCGGCGCGGAAACGGTGGCAGGGACTGTCGGCCTTGATGCGTGAAGCCGTTTTAACGGAGAAAGTGAGTTTGTTAAAATAGGAATTATTGTGCTCCGCCTTGCAGGAGCGTTGAATGTAGGACCGGGATGTCTAATTTCATTAGGGACTTATCGTATATCGCATACGCTGCGAATTTCTCGTCTTGTGCATGGCCGCTAGCTCAATCTGTGCTCATCGTGACGGGAAGCGCTCCCGCTAATACGGTAGAGCCCTAGCGTACGGTCTACAAAAAGTCTATAGTTCGCCCTAAGTAGAAGAAAACTAGTCGCGCAGCGATATGTCGAGCAATACACTTCGGGTAAGGGTTCGCGTTTTAAAGGGGTAAGGAAACAAAAATTGAAATATTCAAATTTCGTTTGGAAATGAGTCAAGCATGATGGACAATAACCGTAAATGATAATCGCACGTTGCAAACGGGGACAAAATCCCAGTGGTGAATGCGGCACTTGGAAAGGCTCCACGATTTCTAGTAGAAAACATGCCAGTGGTTCGGGGAGAAGTGGGATATCGAGCTGCCACAGCATTGCGAGACAGTGGGTGTAACACGATTGTAGTGAACAGAGACCTGGTTACGAATGATCAGCTAACTGATGTTTCCAGTCCGGTGTTTTTGCTGGATAGGACGGTCAAATATCTGCCAGAGGCAGAAATTGATGTAAGAACGCCTTGTTTTACGGGCAGGGTATTGGCGAAGTGTATGAAGAACCCTCTGTATGATTTGGTACTCGGGAACATTGAAGGGGCGAGAGGGATTGATGATCCAGATGAGTAATGGGAGGGAGAAGGATCAGGGACATCTAAAAGAAGTGAGGAGAGTAACATGCTGACAAGCACGTCCGTGCGGCACGAGACTGCCGGCAGGATGACCCAAGACGAGGGTGAAAGGGTGCCAGACGACGGTGCTCTGGATAAAGAAAGGAAATACGCAGGGGCGCTCAGAAAGGTGCGCTCAGACAGCCAAAGGACGATTTCCGAGTTACCAGTCATGACATTGGATCCGATTGACATTGACCACGCTAAGCTGAAGGAGGCACAACGTAGTGATGAAACACTGAAGAGGTGTTTCGCTGTCGTTGGCACAGCGTTTGTGTCGGGAAAATCGCAGGAATCCGAGTTCTTTCTACACAACTATATTCTCTACAGAAGATACAAGGACTCGTCGCAAAAACAGTGGAAACAGCTGGTGGTCCCTAAAGAATTTCGGCAGATTGTGTTGAAGCTCGCACACGAGGGGATCATGGCCGGCCACCAAGAAACAGGAAAAACCACCGATCGTATCCGTGAGGAATTTTATTGGCCGGGGATAACAGCGGACGCGAAACGATTCGTGAAATCGTGCGACATTTGTCAGAGGACTATCCCGAAACACTTGGTTATCAGGGCACCCCTAGAAAATATGCCTATCATTAGTACACCATTCCATAGAGTTGGCATAGATATCATCGTACCTATCAATCCGGGTTCAGAGTCCGGCAGCAGGTATGTTCTGACGGTGGTGGACTTCGCAACCAAATACCCCGATGCAATCCCATTGAAGAGCATTGACACCGCGGAAGTCGCAGAGGGTCTGTTACAGATATTTGCCCGAGTAGGCTTACCACGAGAAATTGTCAGCGACCGAGGGTCATGCTTCACTTCAGCCTTAATGAAGGAGGTCAGCCGCTTGCTCTCGCTCAGACATCTGACCACGACGCCTTACCATCCAATGTGCAATGGATTGGTCGAAAGGTTCAATGGGACAATTAAACAAATGATTAAACGGATGTGCCAAGAAAAACCGAGGTGTTGGGACCGGTACCTTAATCCGTTGCTCTTCGCGTACCGGGATGTGCCGCAAAGCAGCCTAGGATTTTCACCCTTCGAACTTCTTTATGGCCGACATGTTCGCGGTTCCATGACGGTGTTGAAGGAACTCTGGACAAATGAAAGCATAGACCCCGAAACGAAAACAACCTATGGTTATATGGTGGATCTTCGACGGAGACTAGAAGAGACTTGTAAGACCGCCCATGAGGAATTGAGGAAAGCTCAAATGACCCAAAAGAGGTACTACGACAAGAAAAGTGGAGTTCGGCAACTGAAAGAGGGAGGCAGAGTTCTCATCTTGTTGCCAACGGACAAAAACAAGTTAATTCTGCAATGGAAAGGACCATTTCCAGTATTAAAAAGAAAGAATAATGAGGACTACCTAATAGACCTTGGAAGAAAGGCCACTGTATTTCACATCAATATGCTCAAAAAGTACGAATAGAGGGAAGTTCTATGTGCTCCCCGTCAAGCCCTGGTTGGCATTACCATCGAAGAGGAGTCAGAGGAGCAAGACATTCCTAGTGTCTGTCTTAGCCAACTGGAAGGCTACAACGATGTACAGATGTCAGAGGAGCTAACTGAACGACAAGCAGGAGAGGTCTACCAACTGCTAGAAGAACTTCGAGACGTATTTTCGGACTGTCCCGGTCGAACCAGTCTCGTACAGTGCAAACTGAGATTGACAACGGACACACCAATTCAAGTGCGCCCGTATCCTGTCCCTCTAGCACTGCAAGACGCTGTAGAAAGGGAGGTAGACGAGATGCTACAGCAAGGCATTATTCAGAAGTGCGATTCAGCGTACAGTTCACCGGTAGTGGTCGTCAAAAAGAAAGACAAGACCACAAGGCTCTGCATCGACTTTCGCCAACTGAACAAGGTTCTAGTACCTGATTGCGAACCTATCCCCCGAGTCGACGTGATATTCGCTAGAGTGAGCACAAAGCGTTACTACTCCAAATTTGACTTTGCGAAGGGCTACTGGCAGGTACCAATGGCTCCAGGGTCAGAGGACGCAACGGCTTTCTCGACAACAACGGGATTATATCGATTCCGGTTTATGCCCTTCGGCATCAAAACAGCCTCGGCAGTATTTACACGGCTGATGAGGAAGATTCTTGATGGCGTACCGGACGCTCACCACTACTTTGACGATGTTTTAGTTGCGTCTGACTGCTGGGAAGATCACTTAAAAGCAGTGCGTCAGTTTTTGACCAGGGTGAGCGAAGGAGGACTAACAATCAAACCCAAAAAGACAGAGATTGGCTTCTCCAAAATAACATTCCTGGGCCATAAGGTTGGGCAAGGATCCGTCGAGCCGCTAACGGAGACCCTGGAGAAAATCCAGGACTGTAAACAACCTCGAACCAAAAAAGAAGTAAGATCATTCCTGGGATTAACCGGCTACTACAGGGAGTTTATCCCAAACTACGCGGAGACCGCACTCCCTTTGACGGAGCTTGCGAAACAAAGAGCGCCTGACAAAGTTATCTGGGAGAAGAAACACGCAAAGGCATTTGATGAACTGAAAAGACTGCTTTCCAGAAAGCCTATCTTGAAATCACCAGATGTGACGAAGATATTCGTACTGAGGACAGACGCCTCAGAAAGGTCCTTGGGAGCCGTGCTCATGCAAGAGCACGACAACGTTCTTCATCCCAACGCTTATGCTAGCCGTAAACTACTACCCCAAGAGGTCGCCTATTCCACCATAGAGAGAGAATGTCTAGCTCTCATATAGGCAGTAAAAAAGTTTCATGTATACTTGTTCGGAAGACACTTCACCATACAAAGCGATCATCAACCGTTGCAGTACCTTAATTCAGCCAGAAAATTAAACAACCGGGTACTGAGGTGGAGTTTATTACTCGCCGAATACGACTTCCACGTCGCGTACATCAAGGGAAGCGAAAACTTTGGAGCAGACTTTTTGAGTCGCTTGTAATCTGCACTGGCACATCACTGTCATCGTGAAGGCCTGTCCATCCCTTTGTGTATTGCAACTTTCTATGACAAGATGAAAACATGGCTTACACCAGCAAGTTTGGTAAACACAAGCAATATGATGGCTTGCGAAACTGGGACGTGAGAACGCGAACAGCCAGCTGAGTGAGTGTCAACACCAGCCAAATTGTTTAGTTTACTCAGAAAAGCAGTGCGATGTTTCTTACTCTTATGTCTTTGGTTTGATTGTTTGTTTGTTCCTTTTTGAAACAATTGAAACAATTGTCTTAAAGGGGGGGGTCGTTGTGATGAGGTGGACTATAGAAGCGAGAAGAGAGGAAGACGAAGTGGGGCCGGGCAGTGTGGTGCGCGTGAAAAAGGGGGCTTCGGAAGGCAGATCGGCAGCTGCGACGATAAAAAGGACATCGGTGGGCTCCCGCGGTCCCGACGGCAGCAACGACTGGTTCTGGACGGGCGGCTAGAGGCCCGTGAGAGCTAGCCCTGGCCAAGGGGACCGCCGCCTACGCCGGAAAGCGACCATTCCCCAAGCCGACCCAGAAGGCAGCACCCGTGGCCGCCGCCGACGACGACGTGAAGAGGCCCGTGAGAGCTAGCCCTGGCCAAGGGGACCGCCGCCTACGCCGGAAAGCGACCATTCCCCAAGCCGACCCAGAAGGCAGCACCCGTGGCCGCCGCCGACGACGACGTGAAGGTGCGGTGCCTGACTCGAGTGAGACTACGTCATCTATTTTCGTTTTTTCTTCTGTACATAATACACCTCTCTTTCTTTCACTCGCCGTCCTCGGGTTCTTTGTCTTTTATTCAACATCTTCCCATCAAAGCCTGTCAGCTCCGAGCACTGGCAAGCGGAAGAGAGAGGGCAAAAAGTATGTGTGGTTGCCGTGCGGTGGAGCCACCTAGGAGTACAAGCCTGCCGTGTAGTGAAGCCAACCATCCCTTCCGTAGGAGATTCAATGATGTTGCCCCAGCAGCACCGACAGCAAGGAATCTAAATGTTTTTGACTGACAACTCGGGACCAGCTCGTCGTTTTCAACGGAATATTACTTCATTACCTACCTTTTCACCCGCACACGACCGGCGCCAACTATTTCTAAGCGCGCGATTCAAGGTGACCGCCAAAGCCCCCAACTGCCGTCAAAGCAGACGGTCAAGCGACCAAGCGTTCTCCTGCGTTCTCCCTGTTCGCGTTGCAAAAGCTAAGACTGGCCGTGCTTGTTTCGTAGTTTCGTATTTTGTCTCAGCAAAACTCGTTTGAATCAGGGCGGTCACATCTAGAACACTATTCCACAAGTTGTTAAAAAACATAAATATGATATATCTTCAATAATAACGTAAATAGAACGTGCTAGAAAAATAGAAGAAACAAACGTCCGCCAGGCGACGCTACCTAGCCGTACGTGCGTGTTGTGAGGTGAAGCATCGGGCCTGAACACCTCTTGGAGAGAAGCTGACAGGCATAGTGTAACTTATATAGGAGGCACTGGTTTAATGGTTCCTCTAGCTCCTCGTTGTCTTTCCGGTCCCAGGTAAAGTGTATCAGGCCCGGCTGCGATGTCAGAGTCACCATCGAGAACCACGAGGCGCACCACAGCAACTGCGAGTACCGAAAGGTGCCCTGCCCGAATAATCCGTGCAAGGACCGCGTCCCTCACCGCGAGCTCGACGACCACGTCAAGGCGTGCCCCTTTCGACAGGTGACCTGCAGTTGGGGTTGCGGCGCCGTGCTTTATTCAAATCATGTGGCGGCACACCGTTGCGTATACCGCAGCTCGAAAGGAAACTCGAAGGTAAGGAGCTCCAACATATGGTCTAGCCGTACCTGTGGTAGAGTGCCTGGAAGAAGGTGTCGCCATTCTATCCGAAGAAGTCCCAAAGTCTACGAAAATATGTCACGAGAGCGTGTCAAGCCGTTGCGGGTCGCGATCCTGGCAGTCGGTCGTGCAGTCGGTGACAGGTTAATGCCACGGTCCCACTGAATGTGGCAGGCACCCTCTCAAAGATCCTTCTAGAGGCTACTCTCCTCGCCAAGCAGGCTGGCCTTTTCGTCGACTTCGTTACCTGCGATGGAGCTTCCTGGAATCGAAGTATGTGGAAATCCTTTGGCATAAAGGGTATGTATGTTTTAATTTGACAGGACTAGTGCTCTATATCTTCATACTTTTTTGTAATGAGCGTAAACTCATACAGATGTTTCTTCCAGCATCCGCAAAAGAGATCTGCTGCGAGGTGTCGACAGAAGGAGAAGTTTACACTTTCTTTCCGACTTCCCACATCTCATCAAATGCATCCGCAACACTGTAGTGTCAACTGGTGTGCAGACTCCTGATGGTCATGTCCGCATCGAGCATGTTGAGGAGGCGTGGAAATGTGATAAGGCAAACGTGAGACTTAAGGTTATGCCCCCCATAACGAAAGCACACTTGCGTCCTAATCCTTTCGAAAGGATGAAGGTCAACTTGGCCTTCAAGCATTTCAGTGAGGAGGTGCTCAAGGGCCTGTTTTTTACAAGAATAAGACGGAATTTAGATCGATCACACCAACAGAGAACTTTGTGAGGCTGATGGAGAGACTTATATTCGTTATGACGGCTCGAATCCCATCCAAAGCGTTGAAACCACAGAAGTCGCGTGCTGCATTCTTAGCAAATTTTCTCATCTACCTTAATGAGTGGGAAATGTATGCCAGCCAGCACAACGGTGGCTTCATTAGTGCAAGCACAGCCTTGGGCCTGCGTGTGACGATAAGCAGTACGCTTTTCCTTCTGGACTACTTAACGTCTGTGCTGGGGTATGACTACCTTCTCACTGCAAACTTAAGTCAGGACAAAATGGAGAATTTTTTTTCTCTCGTGAGACAATCATATGGGTGCAATGACCATCCTACGCCAGAGCAGTTTTTGCTGATCGTTAACTGCCTAAGTTTCTACAGCTTGGCAAAGCCCCTAAAGTCAGGGAACTCTTCCCCAGAGCTGTTAACTGCCCTTCTTAAGTCTGCTGAGGCCCCAGGCCAAGGTGAGACCCACATTTCAAGTCTTGTGGATGAACTCCTGCGGCAACTGGGAAGGCGCTGACACGATAATCACAGCCACAGGGCATGACACTCAATGTCCTGCCAGCACAGCTCCATCAAAAAAAAAAATAGCATCAATAGGGAAGCACTCTAGCTTAGTGAAAAAAGTGACAGTAGGCTGATCTATTACATTGCTGGTTATGTTGCGCGTAAAATGATAAATCCGTGCTCCGAGTGTGCTGCAGAACTCAGTGTGCTCCCGCTGCAGGCCGAGCGAAATCCTAGCTCGTGCTTCACAAAAGCTTTTGACCATGGTGGTCTTCTTTACCCTACTGAAGCCTTGTCAAACTTTGTGACTGCGTTGGAAAATGCTTTCACTGTGTTTTTGAGCCACAACGAGTTGCACTGTTCCAGTGTCGTAGATTTTTTATCCTTTTTACAGAACCTTTCGTTTGACCGCGTTGGCTGTGTAGCACACAGTAAGTTGACCACTGCGAATTCATTGAAGTTCTATGTGCTGACTAGATTACACTTTTATACCAAGTCGGTCAACAAAGAAAGAGTATCCCGTAGGGAAAGGCAGAAGCTCCTCAAGAAGAGGAGGCTGGAGAAAATACAGGGTGCTTCAACCAAGACTGAAAATATATTTTTAAGCAAAGCACACTGGATATAAAAAAAACTAAAAAAAAAACTAATATCGTTCTCTGAAAAGTCCATTCTAATATTTACAAGTTTTGTGGAGTTAATCGAGCGAATAAAAATGTTCCAACAATGAGCTAGACCTACACGAGTTCCCGAATCAAACACAGCGCTTTTGAATTTTAGCACTGTAGATAGTTCTGCAAACAGTGTATACTTGTGTGCAAATATACATCTAACAGTTTTTCAACGTTGGAAAGCATCGGAATGACTCAGAATAACTGCGGAGTTGATACTCGGGGAAGATAAGACGGGGACTTTGGTACTTGGGGAAAACGGACCGTGGGCATTTGAGACAGGGGAACTGCAGCGGGACAAACGCGCTACAATCGCATACCCTTCCAAGGTCATCGCTTGGGCCACTGCGGGCGTCCAAAAAAAAACATTCTTTTCTTCTTTTTTTTTAAAGGGGGGGGGGGGCTGATTGGCTTCCTCCTTTGTGGCTTTTGACAGACGCACAACGAGATTGGCAGAACAAGCAGGGGATTCATTTTTTTCGATGGATGCGTTCTGTCTATGTATGCGAACATGATTTTTTTTTTTCCTTTTAGTAGTTAGTTGTCCTTGCCTTGATTCGGGTCCCAGTGGGTGCGTTGTCGTTGTATGCCCACTATTTTTGTTTTTTTTTTTAGTTTATGGTAGTTTTTGCGCTAATAGGGACTTAAAAAAATTGTGCCTCTACAAAAAAAAAAAAAAAAAAAAAACTTAATTTTTTTTTATTAGGAGCGTTTTCAAAGCAGGGAGCACCTCGCCTTCGTTCCCGTGACATGTCGCTCGCTTTCGCGTAGCACGCCTGAATTCTGAAAGCCACCGTGTTTTTCAGGGAAGAAGGTGATTTTAGGTGCGCGCAGTGTTTCCAAAGGTGCAGGATTGAGAGCGTAACCCAAGCACTTGAAGAGAAGAGGAAGGTGGAGCTCTCTTCTTATCGGGACTCTCTTTTATGGGATCCGGTCAAAATGGTCCTGGTCAAAATGGTCCCGGACAAGATGGTACCGGACAAAATGGTCCCGGACAGAATGGTCCCAGCGCGGCATTATTTATTTACTGTTGGCAGTTTTTTTTTTGTATTTTCTACTCTTGATGGATATTTGCAGCGGCATGTAACTCTGCACACACAGTACGTGCAAGGGCTCCCCGTCCCTTGAACGACTTTTTGAGGGGTGTGGGTCATATGAATACATTTTCGTATTAGGCCTTCGCTTCAGCAGCGTCGACTTTCTGTCTCTTAAGTGGTCTATGTAATAAATACGATCGTAATTCCGAAATCAATTTTTGATTTCTTTAATGCGCAATGTTCAGACGGAGCGATGCTGTTTCTGAAAAATAGAACACGGTGGTACGACAGGTTCATTTAAAAAACCACGTCAAGAACCTGTAGTACGTGTATGATAATGATTTTTATTCCGAATATCGTTTGGAAGCTCGATAGCGCTAATTTGAAAACAGGTTCTGGCGATAGAAAGATATTGATTACACACGTGGATTATATCGGTAGAAATCAAGAACCTTTGAGAAATAGAGCTACATGGTATAGATAGAAGGGACTTAAAATTTGTTTCAAATGATTAGAATGAAAATGTCGATATCCTTGAACGTGTGTCAAAATAAAAGTACCAAACAATTTTGTTCTATTAAGAGCGCTCAAAATATTGATAAATTCACCTGGGACCATTTTGTCCGGGTTGGCACTTGGGACCTTTTTGTCCGGGACCATTTTGTCCGGGACCATTTTCTCCGGGACCGTTTTGTCCGGGACCATTTTGACCGGGACCATTCTGACCGGGACCATTTTGTCCTACACCCCTCTTTTATGGGTCTCCACGTCGCGATTGTCCTACAAAATCAACTTTCATTTATTTCTCGCTCGTGGCTTCCAAGTACTGTGCGCTACTATTGAGATAGGGTATAGTAATAGCTGATTAATACGATGCATATTTCTAACGCACAATAGTTTTGCGAAATCAAGGTTTCGCTCAAATGGATAACTCACACCTACAGCTCGACGCGCAATACCTTTGACGTATTGACTCGCGAGAGATGCCCCCAACACGGCTGAGTCTAGCGGTGTTCCAGACCCAACATCTAAGTTTTGTTGCCTTACTTGTTACTATTTCACGCGAATTTTTCGCCATATCGAAAAGAAAGCGCATGACAAAAGTGGCGCTCGTTTTCCGCTCGATGGAAATTTCACGCCAGCTCGTTGTCTTCGCTGGTACCTTGAGCGTTTCCCAGCGATGCGGAGCGTTTAACATGAAAAAAACGTACGATGGCATCCTTCGTACACTCATTACTTCTATAACACCGAGCCGCCTCGTATCCTTTTACTTTTCTTTCAAAGTACTAATTTCTTTCTGTGAATTACGGATGTTACGACGCTAAGTCGGTCTGCACCCTCGAATTTGAACTTAGGCTAAGAACAAGGAAGAACCAGTTTAAATCAGGAAAATATAATTAACACTGTAGCAAAGTAAATCCATCATATCGATCGGAAATACGATTTGACGCATTCCTTCTGAACACATACCGTGTTGCACAGTGAATGCAAGACCGAGTCAGCGTGCAAAACGCCGTCACACTACGCTGCCATAACATCTAAGCGATTTTTGCATAGCGCCGACACCGAAAAGAGAAAACAGTTATTCATTCACATAAACGAAGCAAATTTATTTAAAGCCCGGACACTCCGTACGTTCAGTCTAGCTAAGGTTATCAATAAACTCGACCATGTCATTTGTTAAAACAGATAAAATACGCTGGCAAAATTGATTAGACTGAATAAGTGGATCTAACGCACGTATTTTACCAACCGACGGTCGCGCGCCTTCAATACCATTTCCAATTGTCACTGCGCACCTTGGACACACTTTGGGGAGCAAAACATATTTACATCGCCGCCCGAGTTCTTCATTGAACGTGCAGTGCTGACCAAAATAAAACGCTAACCTGACTCTCAATCGCTCGCCGCAAACGACGATTTCGAAAAGGCGATACTGTACGTCACTTGAGATAGAACACCCAAGCTATAGAAACGAGCGTCGTAAAAAAGAAGACCGACATTTTTATTCCTACCTCCGAACAGAAATGAGCGCCACCCACTGCATCACCCGGCACAGAGGCCGGACTCGGCCGCCGCGCGTATTATCACTGAAGTCCGATGCAATGCACGCTGAGCTGACTGACCACAGAAATACCAAGCGCGCGCGAGGGAGGAAGAAGCTTCCTTCGCCGGGAGAACACGACACATTTTGGGGATCTATTTCGTGCAGCGGATAACGCGGGCCTTTTCACACTCCGATACTGGCGCCATCTAGAAGTCGCGCGTTCAACCACGTCGCGAGCCGCGCGCCATCTGGTGGCTGAAACGGACGAATAAATAGAGGTACTGCGCCCTCTTAAGCAAAATGACATTACAGCTCGGCCAATCGGCGTGTTTAATACGCCATGCTGCGCGTGCACCCGCCACGTGCAGAACCAGTATCCCGAGCTGATTCGCCGAGCGATGAGTGACATTCTATCAAAATGGCATTTACTTTCCCGCCTGACGGGTATAAGTCTTTTAGTATAAGTGACATCAGGAAAGATATTTGAATAAAAGGAAAACTCTAACCAAAAAATTGATACGGAGCCTGACGTTTCAAGGCCAGTTCGGCCCCTTGATCACGGGTGACTGTTTTTCTCCTTGTCGTCGTCTTCCAAATCGCCCGGTGTTGTTGGCTTCTTTAAAGCGGCCGTTGTATCTGCACATGCTTTACTTGAAGTTCGGCTTGAAGATGAAGGGGCCAATTGGACCACTTGAAGTGGCCGAATTGGCCCCTTCATTTATTTACACGCCTGGAAGGAGTAGTAGAGGGTCCAGGAGCTTTGCCGTTGATCAAAGGAGCCGGCTGGTATTGATGCTCCCTCTCGGGCTGGCCGGTATCGAGTGCCGAGTGCCCACGCGGAGCGCGCTGCTAACGTGGCTCTTTTCACGAGCCACATTGTTATTGTCGTCGCCGCTTAGCCGCTATAAGTCTTCCCCCCCTAGCGGAGCAGAGGTTTGTTTGCTCCACATAACTGTTTTGTGGGGTGAGGGTGTTGAAGCAGATGAGTGTGTGACGATTGCAGTGTCACAGAAGGCTCCTTCCATGCATGCAGGCTTCACCTGGTCGATGGTAATAACGTCCCTTCGTCCATTGATGAGGATGGTCAAAGTCTTCTGATTTCTTGAGATGACTTGAAATGGACCATCGTAGGGTGGTGTCAGGGAAAATATGGGAAAGATATTTGAACATCAAATTGATTGGTGAGGTCAAAGCGGCACAAATTGATTAAAGTTTACTTAATAATAAGATGAAGACACATCCGTCATTATCAATGTGCTCATCTAAAAAAAAACAATTATAATATATGTCGCTTCCTTTATTGCATACACAAAAGGCCAATGCAGCCCAAGGCCGAGCCACGAACTGGGACGAAATCCTAAAAATCGACACCAAGGAGATCAGAAGAAATCCTGTGTTTGCAGGTGCGGAACTACCTGTGCCAGTTGATACCACAGCCAGCGAGGTATGACATGCAATAACAACCCATTTAATGTGTATTTTTAAGTGTGCTGGCTAATTCACCGAAGTACTTTTTATTTGATTATCCGGGCATACTTTTATAGAGGAGTGCAGTGATGTGATTGCTGCGCCAATTGCGCCAAACTGCGCCAAGGGGCTAACCCTGCTACATCCTGCCACATTTTGCTAAAATATGGGTAATTTGCGCCAAGCCTGGGCCAAAGGACCAATTTAAGTTGCCTTTCAAAACCAAAACTAAACTGAGTACTGTAATTGAGCAGGCGTGTGTTATGTGGCGCAAGCGGCCGCCTGACACAAAGTACCCCGCATCAATTTTCCACCCGGTCTTGCACGGTTTTCCCGGAGTCTCGCGTTTCGCGCTCTCGTCTTGTGGGTCTTGTCTCTCGTCTCTTTTTTTTACATTTTCAGCATTAGACGCAGATGTGTGCACACGCTCCGACGCTAGCGTGCCGGGTACCAGCCATGCCGTTATGCTGTGAAACGAAACAATGTTTTTGCTCGGCAGGAGTTACTTTGTGGGCTGAAGTAACGGCCGTGGTGAAACTGTATTTGGTCACTGCTTTTTAGTCACCGTGGTCGCGCGACGTTGAATGTTGCCGTCCCCACATCACTGCAGATATGGTACTTTCTAAAATGAAACTAAGTACCGCCACATGTTCATCAACATTCCTTTTCTTGTTCAAATCATACGTTACTACAAAAATCCCTCTTTAATTCAAAGACTGCTTTGTCAAAGTATTGATTATCCAGATTCCTCTCGATGGGCCTTCTTTCGAGAGGGACCTCGGTACGTGAAAAATCTGCCGTGAAAGAAAGTTGGTGAAGAGAAGTGAGCTAAAGCAAAGAAGGCAATGTCTGCACGCTGAACCCGCACAGCGTGCTTGTTTGTCTCTTGTTCAGTCGTTGCACAAAGCGCTCCAAGAACGTTTTGAGGCTGGCTTGCAATGTCTTGCATCAATGCACTCAGCTTCTTTATTTTTCGCGTGTTTAGCTCCTGCCTTGTTTGCCCGCCTGGCAAGCACGCGCCACTGGACTTTTTTTTTTTTTTTTTTTTTTTTGTCGCATGCTTGAAAGTTACATTTTGTGTACAATTTAGGGGATAAGTTAGCGGCGGAGCTGAGGGGCATGGTTTCGGTTTCGATCGGACAGCCGTTGTCTGCGCTCGCGCGACGAAGCATGCCCGACAGCAAGCCTGCCGAAGCTGGCCTCACGTGCATGCGAACATGATTGCGTGACTGAGGCACCAGCTGGGACGGTTGCAATTCATTGTTTTACGTTTGCTTACTTTTGACGAAACTCTGGCACGTTGGGAACGAGTAAAATGGTGGCAAGCGGTTTTCGAAATTGCTTGGCAATGCCTACAGCACTGTACACTTCTGGGATGTCTGAGCAGTAAAAACATAAGCAGCGAGTTCTGTCACAACACGTCACATCAGAACACAACACAACACAAAGTGCCCTTTGTTTGTACAGCACTTAAAAAAATATTTTTATTTTCCTAAGAATATCTGCTCCAAAATCCACTTTTGCTGCTCCGAAGCACTGTCTTGGCTGCTCCAAAAGTCGCTTTTCCTGCTCCAAAACACTGTTCTGGTTGCTCCAAAGGCCACATTTGCTGCTCCAAAACACTGTTCCGGTTGCTCCGAAACGTGCGCCAAAATGGCTTAGGCCACTCACATCACTGGGAGTTCCTGATCCCCAAAAACGGTAAAACAGCAGGATATATGACTGCCAAGCAGGCAATATATCGAAACGATCATGTAACAATTAACAGTGATGTTATAGATTTATTTTTCTGTAGTATTGCCACAGTCCTTAGCTGTGGTATCGACACCAGTTTTAACAAAGTCGGGGGTGTTGGAAAATACTACACTATATCTGAATTTAATTATATCTGAACTGTATAAAAATGATGCACGAGTAACGAGTAACTAGGTGGCATGTTTTTACACCAAATTGGGGACATGGGTTCGCTGCACGTTGTTGGGCATGTGCAGGGAGGCTTTCCTGCGCGAAATGTTGCCTTTCCTGTGCCCGCTTTGGAGACAGCAGATCAGTGACACCACAAGCAAAGCAAACAATGCTGCCGTTTGCACCTTGCTCGGACGTTATGGCGAATGCTTTCGACACTTATTGGCATGCCACAACAGCTTTTCAAGATGTGCGATGTGGGAGAGAAGCAACTGGCATGGAATGGAGGTTTTGCTGTGTGCTGCGCTTAGAAGCTCAAGACACTTTTTTGAATTCAATTGCCCATGCACGACTTTGTAGGGACATTGTTGGTAGCACTCCAAGTGCTCCTGTTTGCTTTGCTCAGCATGCAATGTGGGAAGGCAGCCCTAAGGAAGGAGCGGAGAGCATACGGTGCTGAACAGGCCGGAGGCGGCAAAACAGTGCGCTCTGTGCTGCAGAAACTTTTCAGATTCCAGTTATTTTTACATTTATCGCAGAACTTCTCTTTACTCTGTCCACCTCTCAAACACCTCAATTTCTTCAATTAAAAGTGAGCACAAACACATTGAAGTAGTACACATGGGAATGGGAAATCCCAATCGCCTCGTCATATTTCTTAATGCCTGACTTCGTCATAACTTGCTGCAACATTACCTGGTCTGCGGTCTCTGGTGTGTTCTGCCCCAGTAAACTTGTTGCCACTGGCTTAGCTAATAGTGGTAAGAGAGATTGAAAACCTTTGAGATATGAAAGGCTATGGAAGTCAAAACTTCCTAATCTATATATTTTTTTTTAGAAATACTTATAGCTCTACTATTTGCTATAGTAAATGTGTGCATGTGCAGTGACGTGTTCTAAATAATTGAGTGTTGCCTTTTCTTTTTTTGGATGTTAAGTGTGTCCAAGATGTCGAGGAGATCGCAAGACTACGGGCAAAGTGCAAGCGTTCGAAGGACAAAGCACGAAGGCTGGAAGAAGAGTTGGACGTCGTCCAGGTCCTGAATAGGGATCTACAAAAGGCCTTGATTGGGAAAGAAGGTGCGTGCTCTTATTTTAAATGCTTTTGGTGCCCTTGCAGAAATGTTTGGGTTTAACTTTTTCCCAAGCTAAGCAGAGAACCCGTTATTGCACTGCTTAAGCATGGTTGCGAACCCCTCCCTTCTTCTTTTTCATTTGTGGTTATAAAAGTCTACAAGAAAGGGTTGTGTTGCTTCCCAGTGCTGTACTTATCTCGCCCGATAGTACACTATTATGGTTCCTTCATAACTGCTCTTTTAAAATTCATCAATTTTTGTGCTGAGACTTTTTTGTGATAGGTGGCAACAGAATGTGGGAGATTTGGCTCTGTCCGCTCCTGGCTTCTATCAGGTCTAGATGGAATGATGAGTTTTAGATGTTAGAAAAGCGAAAAAATGAAATGGACAAAGCTATAAAACTTTGAACGAATGTCGCCTCTCAACATACATTAACCTGCAGTGTGTCCCAGATAGTTAAATCTAGAGTTCCTGTATAGGCTCCCTACGGGAGTTGCGCGTCTGTTTTCCACAGGCCGCCGCGCCGATATTCACCGAGATCTGATCACGTGAGCAGCCGGATCAAGTATCGTGCAGGAAAGAAGACGTCGCGTGCGCCCGGCGTACGTTCCCCTGCTTTTGAGCGCGGCGCCGCTATTTGCCGACTTCAGTCACGTGAGGACTCCACATGCCGTGCAGGAAAACCGGTGCTCCGGGGGTGATTTAAAAGGTTAAAAAGTGCAAACAAAACAAGGACAATAAAGACACAAAGACGACAGGACGGACGCTAAAATCACCCCTCGTCTTTGTGTCTTTGTTGTCCTTGTTTTGTGTGCGCTTTTTAACCTTTTAAATCAGTATGAACCAACTCGCCCAAACACAAGTTTTAATCCGGGGGTGGACGCGCAACTCTGGCTCCCGTAGGGAGCCTATACAGGAACTCTATTTAAGTCTGCCTCGCTCTCTCGCAGTCTCTTCCAGTGTGGCAGAGGACGTTTTATACTAAAGCTATTACAGAATGTTGGTACATAGTGGCCTGCAAGCCTACAACTGCAGGTGCTTTCGGTGGCAACGACATGACCACGAAGGCCATAGTCAGCCATGGCAGCGTGTGGATGCAGTTTACTGCAACTTTGTCGCAATTGCGGTGAACACAGTTAATGCAAGTGTCTCAATCATGTTACGTTTGAGCATCCCCAAAGTGTCTTGGTTGCTCACATCAGAGCCTTGAGCTTGACCAGATTTTTATGTGACATGTGTGCAGTGCCTTCGAGTCATTAAATACAATTCAAAATTAACTTCCATGTTCTCAATGTTGACTTTTGGGCGAGTTCGGGATGAATCTTCAAGAACATGGTAGCGCGTTTTGACTAGGACAAGAGGGAGGAACAGACAACGCAGTGCGCAAACTTCAAGTGCTTAATTCTCAGAGATCGACATCTATATAAGCTTTGCACCAAAGCGCCACTCAACCAAGACCGTACGCCAAAGCTGCTCTCAGGAATTGTATTTCTCTTTCCGGCAAACCAATCGAAGCAAAGCTGACACAACTATCACCGTGACTTTTGGTAAAATTAGCTTCTATAACCTCTCTTACAATTTTGTTTTTATTTGTGCTGATGATCATGCGTTTCGTAAACACAGGTTTACATCCGCAGTCCCAATAGTGCATCGATAGATGGCCATCCCGATGGCAACTCACTTTCTGGAAAGGAAGTTACGAGCGGTAAATATCTGAGAACAAGAAGTAACCCCAAAGAAAGAAAGGGTGACAGAAAACTTGCAAAAATGTGCAAACTGACTGACCCTTTCCAAAAGGCCCCGGTGGGCTGTTTGAAGAAGCACCAGAAACCGTTCGTTGCATGCGTGGAAGGTGTTTATCAGGTTCCCTTGACATCTGGCAAACAGTACGTAGGCCAGACGGGAAGATGCATTAACAATAAATTACGGGAGCACAACCAGAAGGTGAGTTGCTATCAGGATGGCCATCTGTCGATGCATTGTTGTGATTGGGGATGTAAACCTGTGTTTACAAAAAGTATGATCATCAGCACACATAAAGATAAAATCGTAAGAGAGATTATACAGGCGAATTAAATCAAAAGTCACGGCGATAGTTGTATCAGCGGGGCTTCAATTAATTTGGCGGAAAAAAAAAAACACAGTTCCTGCGAGCAGGTTCGGCATACGGCATTGGTTGAGTGGCGCTTTGGCGCAGAGCTTAAATAGATGTTGTTCTCTGAAATTTCAGCAGTTGAAGTTTGTGCACCGCATTTTCTGTTCCTTCGTCTTGTCCTCGTCAAAACGCACTACCATGTTCTCGAAGTTCCATATTCCCTCAGGATTGAGTTTTGGTGTAATGCAACGAACAAGAATGTAATGCCTTCTATATTGTTCTCAGGTTTGGAACTGCCTGGTTAGTCTTACAATGTATATATTGCATATTAGTTGAGAATTTCTACCTACCGTAGTATCCCAACTGATAACCCTCCCTAAGGTAAGCTGCGAACATGTTAAGAGAAAATAAGGAATGAGCTAACGGTTGGCGTGTAAAGGTTAGTTCATCTTCAGCGGGTAGCTGTTAAGTCCAGATATTGCGGTAGTTTTTTTATAAACAATACTCCATACTATTTCCTCACCACGAAAACATGAGTGCAGGAGGAGCATGCCGTGTGTTCGACATACTCTCTTTGACAAGCTACAGCATCATAAATGTCATGGCCATGACCCTTACTATACCTATTCAGTTTTTGGCTGATGGTGTCATAGATGCTGTGTGGGGACTGGACCAAACTGTGATCAGCCTTGTGTTGTGTGGCACTGCTCTCCCTGTATACATAGGGGCAGGAGTGCAGCCGCATTGTTCAAAGCTGGTGGGTGGTTGATCAAATCGGTATATGCTTGCCACCTCACTCTCAGCTTTTAGTGTAGCACCGCACACATCTTGTGGCAGTGCTGCACACTGTTCTTATGCATGTCATATATTTTTCACAGAACAAGTAGCAGCAGCACCAGCTCCTGTGGTGCAGAACGTGTGCCAGACAGGTGCAGCCTTGGATGGAGCAGCTGGTGCCGTGGGACCCGCGTCCGCTGAGGCAGCTGCCAAAGCACCCGCTGAGGCGGATCGATATCACCTCCTAAACTTTATAGAAGAAGGTGATATGGTAAGTTGATTTGGTAATTGTTGGCTTTATAGGAGGTACCTCTGGATAGAAAGCTTTTCTATGCTTGCAGGATGTCTTCATTATGAAAAGGTCTTGACAATTTGTGATTGACCATCTAGATCTTGATAAATGTTGCTCAAATGAGATCTCTCTTTCAGCCTTATCATCATAAATCATTGTTTTTTGGTGTTGCATAACTTCACCAGCCTGTGGTGCTTATAATGTCCTGAAAAACATATCTAAGGCGACATATGTTTGTAGAAAGTTTAAACTTGCATCTCTAACATTCTGTGCAACATTCTGAGTGCATAAGGCCGAAAGACTTAGAGCATCACATTCCCCAATAACTACCTTTGGCCCATACAATAAACCCTTTTCAGAAGTGTGTGCATGTGCAAGTCCGCCATTTCTTAAACGCGGATCCTGAGTACGCATTGGAAACAAGCGCCGCGTCAGTGATTGGCATGGATAGGATGTGAGTGCACCGTCAGCGTTCCACGTGAAGTTCGATCCAATCACAGCTGTCGCGTCCAAAAAATGGCGACCGCCAATGTTGCTTGATTAGGTTTTGAAAAGGGTCTATTCTTCCTAAGTTCACCAGGTACATGTGAATGAAACTCCAGCAATCTTGGAGCATAAAGTAGCTTCTCTTCTTTTAAAGCGGTAGCTTTATACTCCCAGCCACGCTTGAGGTTGCATAGTAACTCCGTGCACCGGTGAAAAAGTGGCACGCGTTGCACTGGCAACCAAAATCAGTGGGCTCGTCTTCTCATGTTCTTTATCCATCACACTGACCAAAAAGTTCAGGGGATGGGGAGGGGAGGGGGATCATGAAACACCATCTAAGGAGCTGGGCCAGGAGGCAAAGTGGGCTGGAAAGGGAAGAGTGAAATCACAAAGCATGCAGTCAGCCAGTGAGCGTGCTGTCGGGTTTTTTCTGAGCTGGCCAAATAATCTTCGCCAGCAGCCGACGCTACAAGAGAGCTTGCTACCCAGAGCCCCTTCTAGTTCGACAGCGGCATAATCAGGAGACAGAACAAAAGAGCTCGATAGTTCGAGCAACGTAGTACTGTTGTATAAGCGCTTCCGAGGACGTTTGAAAATGATTGTATTAAAAAAGGGGTTAAACTAACGAAAGCTTACTCTAATCAATATGCACGAAGAAGCATTCCATGAAAAGAGGACCTCTCTACCAAATACATCAACTTCACCTCCTCTTTCAATTTTTTTATAGATGCATTTCCACGATGCTGACGTCATGGTGACGAGGAAAGCTTGGGACGACAGCATACTGAACAAGGACGTAAGGCCGAGCGTCGCTGTCAAGAACCTGGCCGTTGCTGTGTGGGGGTCTAGTGTCCTTGTGCAGAGAACTGTCACCGGAGTGGCGTCGAACGCCAATCCCAACAAGGACAGCAGGCCGCCTCTGACGCCTAGGAAAGTGGCATTCCTAAGAGGTGAGTGCAAAATATCTGACGTAATCGTAACCTAAGCAGTTATTTGAAAAATCTTCTCAATCAAGGCATTGTCTTGGCAGCTAGTTGGTATTATACTGGGAGTTCACAATGTTTGGATGGACCGCATAAATTTATCCTTCCGTAGACTTTGACGGGATTTAGCACACAAGTATAACATAATAGTGGAAGCTTTCAGTAAAATTATGGGAAGATTAAGTAACCTCAGTAAAACTCAAAAGCTATATTTTTTATACTTTTTGTGCAAACACCAGGTAATTTGTTTGTGCCACTGGCCTTTATTCTGTCTATATGAAGTAAAAAGTGCATAGGACATTTTCATTTCCTTTTTATTTCAATCATTTTCAGTTACAATACACGCCACAGTGGCCCGGAATATTATCTGATGTCTTCGCAATAAAAAAGGCTCTGCGAAAATTTCTTCATTGGAAAAACAATTCTCTTTTTTGTTTTCTTCTTTTTGACTCAAGGGTGTCTATGTGCTGATACTTAGAGATGCTAAAGCCACTGCTTTCAGGTATGCCTTTGTAATAAATCAGCACGATATGCCACTTTATCTGGTCACCTTGATGTGCCCATGGAACAATGTGAACTCCCAGTAGGTATTGTGAAAAATTACAGTAGTAGCTCTAAGTACTTGTTGTGCAGTGACAAAAAAGCAGGGTTATAATATGTGATGTCATAGTCACTTACTCTGAACTGAATTCAGCATTAGCATTGTACTTATTTTTTAATAGTTTGATCTTGGCTTGCTAGAGTATTAAATAGGAGAGGGGCACTATATGTCAGGGGTCTCAAACACGCGGCCCACCTGGCGTTTGCTGGTGGCCCGCGCAGTCGGGCATAAGTGAAAAAGAATGACATTAAGGGTATAACCAGCACATTTCTCTAGGGATTTTGGTTGTGGAAAACAGTGACGTGGTGACGGTATTTTTCATGAGCCCGATACTTGTCAAAACCAGAAACCGGACGTAACAAACTAAACTTTCAAGTGTCGACAATTGCTAATTGCTAAAGGGGGCGAGAGTTTTGTGGATGTTGTTTTCACTGTGTATTTGTGGGGCTCGGTGGACATTAGATAAGGGAATAACCGTCACATAATGTTGAATAATTAACCAAGATTTGTTAATTAACCTTTTAATTATTGCTTTTATAGGGCATATCTCAATGGCAATTTTCAAGCACGTCATTATTGAAGGCTATTCCAAATGAAACTATTTATGAAAGTGATGTGGCAGGTGATATAAATGAACATTTGTTTAAGCCTTATGTCTACAAGCTGCGCTCCTTTAAATATTTCGTCATTGCATATTTTTCAGAATGCCTAGTGATGAAGCTGCGGGGCGAAAACCAGCATCCAGATGCCATCGCTGTGATGGCCACGACAGCGAAAGTCAACCATATCCTGGGGGAAAAGATAAATGACTTGCGAAAGCAAGAAAGGCGAAGGGCAAAACAGTAAATAAAGATGAAACCCGCCAGGTCTTGGCGATGGTCTGCACTGAAATACGGTGTCGAGCGTGCATTCCCCCACAGGTCCCCACACAGACTGCCCACAGAGCATGGGGTTAAGAAACCCTATGGGTTACCCACACAGCTCCCACACAGCTCCCATAGACCCACACAGACTGTGTGGGGACCCATGGGGACCTATACACCTACACGATCTGTGGGGACCCACACGCCCAAACAAACTGTGCGAGGCCCATAGGGACCCGAACACCCACATACTTTCTGTGGGACCCACACGGTTTCATAACCCCATGGGTCTGCGGGTCTTTGGAGCGGGGGTAGCACATAATTGGAGGCAAGCGGCGAGGGTGAGCAGAGTTAACGGAAAACAAGGATGAAGGGGGATCCATCGCATGAGGCATCTATGTCCCGTGCATGTAATTTTGAGCGTGCTGTAGGCGGCTACTCAGTAAAAATTGTTTCTTGTACGTAACTAATCGCAAATCTCTCTTGCAGTTTTCCACAGACGACAAGCAGCAGGCACTAGTTCGTTCTCGTTCAAAGGTGAGGATTCCAGATTTTCGGTTTGCTCTAAAGCAGCAATACAAGCTGTAGTTTTATTTTGCTGTAGTTCTAGTTTTCTCTGAAGGCCAGACAAGCTGTAGGGCCTATTTAATTGACGGAGCTCAGAACGACTGGGACGCTTTCATTGAAGCATGTTTTTGTGCATAGACGTGACAACACCTTGTCGACGTGTGTCCAGTTTCTTCGCAAGAGGCATATTATGTCACGCGCATGTATTTTGAATTTATGCGCTTAGTGTGCTGTAGGTGGCTACCAGTGATGTGATTGCCGCGCCGATTGCGCCAAGGGGCTAACCCTGCTACATCCTGCGACATTTCGCCAAAATATGGGTAATCTGCGCCAAGCCTGCGCCAAAAGACCAATTTAGGTCGTTTTTCAAAACCGAAACTAAACTGAGTACTGTAATTGAGCAGGCGTGTGGTTATGTGGCGCAAGCGGCCGCCTGACACAAAGTACCGTGCATCAATTGTCCACCCTGTCTTGCATTGTTTTCGCGGCGTCTCGCGTTTCGCGCTCTCGTCTTGTGGTTCCCGAAGCAGCAATACTGAAGCCAGACAAGCAGTAGGGCATTTAGTTGACGGAGCTCAGAGGCCTGGGGGCTCCTGCATTGAAGCTTATTTTAGTAATACACTCGGGCGACACTGACGGTGTCCAGTTACGTCGCAAGAGGATATCTATGTTCCGCGCATGTAACTTTGAATCTTTCCGACTTAGTGTGCTTTACGTGGCAAAGTAACAGCTACTTGGACGCAACTAATCGCAAATCTATCTTTCGTTTCCCGGCCTACAAGCAAGCAAGCACCAGTTCGTTTTTCCTCAAAGTGAGCATTCCACATACTGTATGTAGTTTGGTGCTAAGCAGGAATAATAAAGCCAGACGAGCGGATACGTATAATTAATTGACCGAGCTCAGAATGACCCGTGGCGTGGCTTGAAACTTATTTTTCCGCAATCAACGCAGACATAATTTTGAATCTATCCTGGTAGTGGGGATTGCTCTTGTCGCGAACTAATCACAAATTTTATTGCAGCTTCTATATGGCTGCAGCTAGCAGGTGCTGTTTTTATTAAAGGTGAGGATTCACACTTTGTTTTCAAACGTCAAGTTTTTGACAGAGGGTCCTAAAACAATAACTTTCTTTTGCAGTAATGCCAGATCCCCCAGTTCAGGAATATTTTAAATATTTGGTATTGATAAGCCCATTGTTTTGCTTTTTTATTCATAAATTGACAACAGCAACATGTTTTTTTTTTTTTATAACTCAGAAATACACACAAGGAGAGACTGCGTTGCAAAGAAATGTCGTGCTGAACGTGATATTTCAACTCGTATATAGTTTTATTGGTAGCCGATATAATATATAGATTCCAATATCGATATCGCTAAGTACACTGGAATCATAAACCCTTATTGAATCCCCATACTACACATGGGGATCCAATAAGGGTTTATACGGTGTGGGATTCCAATGTTTTAGCTTATTCTGGATATTGGAATCCCATAACAAACCCTTATTGTATTCCAATAAATAAATGCAATGTTTTCCAATACACTGTTCATATCGTATTGTTATACAATAAGAATTATTGTTTACCAATATCGATATTACGCTCTTTATATATGGGTTTTCAATATGGTTGGCCCCCACATATCACAATTCAACCTCATTGCTGACGCAAAAAGTGGTCAAAGGTCCAAAAGGCTCAAGCATTGGCCGCCCATCTCGCCGGACCAACGTTGACCCTATTGCATCATTTGCCACCTGAAAATCGTCAATCTTACCAGGCTTTGCTCGCGGCATTAGAAAAGCGCTTTGAGGAAGGTCCGCTTCGGTTCCTTCGCAACTGTCGTCAGTCTGCGCTGCAGACAATCTCTGACCTCGCAAATGACAATGAACGCCTCGCACGTCTTGCGTTCCCCGACTACACAGAGGACATGGTGAAAGCTGTCGCTACCAAGGCATTTATTGACGCCATCTCGTCTGTTGAGGTACAGGATACGGTTTGCCTTGCACGCCCTAAGACTCCGCGGGTAGTACACACTTGTGCCTTGAAGGTACAGGCTGCTCGACAGGCATGTCGATCCGTGTGTAGAGTCATTTATGCAACCGCAAACTCCAGCTATGAAGACGCCAACACCTCCAGCTCCAATTTGCTGGAATTGCCACCAGCAAGGTCACACGTGGTCGCAGTACCCAAGCCATGACCTTGGCTGGTAGCCGGAACTCAGCGAGAATGGCTCCAAGAAGAATTACGTCAACTCGCGTCTTGGCTTCATCTTTGACTTCCATCTACCTCCAAGGCGTCGTAGACGGGGTACCAGTGCGTGCACTTGTCGATATCACCGCAGCAACCTCTGTAATCCGGCCATAAGTTTTGGTGAAGGCAAACCGAGTTGTCCCAGCAACCTCCGGTGGCTATGCTCTACAGACGGCAACAGGGAGACGGTAGCTGTACTCGGCTACACTACCGTGCCTTTCACCGTGGGAAGCCTTCAACCTGCTTTGCCCGTTGTCGTCGTGGCTGTCGAGGAGCAGTGCATTCTTGGACGTTGATTTCCTCAAAGCACACAAATGCGTGCTTGACTTCAATGCCGGATTGCTGCATTTGGGAACCGACTCGTTTCCCCTGGGTGATGCCACAGTGACGCTTCTCTGCGACAGTGGAGTTCCAATAAAAGCCGAGTTCCCGTGTCCGTGTGTCCACGTATTACCAACCAAGTTGGCCCCACACGTGTTACCTCTCTACGAGGGCACGACTGTCGGCCTCGATAAAATGAGCGCGGGTAAGCTCCATCAGCTACTTGAAAGATTTACAAAGCTTTTCAGCACGGGAGACAGGGATATGGGCTTGCCATCAGCAGCAGCACACCACATCGTGACGGGACAGGCTACCCCTGAACGACAGTCTCCTCGACGCGTTCCCCTTGCACAACAGTCATCTGTTAACGACATGATAAAGACCATGCTACAGCAGGGCGTGATTGAACCCGCGTGTTCCGCTTGGTCTTCACCAGTCACTGGTGAAGAAGAAGGACGGGTCAACACGTTTTTCCGTAGATTATCGACGACCTAATGATCTCACCAAGAAGGACTTCTTCCCTTTGCTTCGAACTGACGATATCTTGGACGCTCTTGCTGGCTGCGAGTGGTTTTCTACTGTTGACCGCAAGAGTGGATATTGGCAGGTTCCCGTACTCGCGGATGATAGAGAAAAGACTGCCTTCACTACAGGTCATGGCTCTTATCAATTCCGAGTGATGCCATTCGGGCTCTGCATCACCCCGGCTACATTCCAGAGATCGGCCTGCTCATACAATGGAAAATGAAGAATAGACGACCTCAAGGCAAAGAGGTATCCAGCTTATCTCCTACCCTTAAGGCTAGTTGGTGCAATGGGACTCTTTATACCTTCGCGACCACGTTTTCGATCGACGCTGGGAGTCCGCTGCGGGTGACTCTGTCGTCTGGCAGCTGGTACTTCCTCACACACTCTGCTCCCACGTATTTCAACAACTGCAGAGCAGTTCAGAAGGAGGAGACTTCGGCGTGAATCGCACGATAAAGAAGATTCATCAACGCTTCTACTGGCTGCAGTGCCACAGTGACGTGAAGCAGTGGTGTTGTCAGTGCGACATGTGCGCCTCCCGTAAAGGACCTCACGCCAAACAGCGAGCACCACTTTAAGAGCATGTGACGGGGGCGCCTTTTTAGCGCTTTGGCATTAACGCGCTAGGCCCACTTCCTTGATCTAAATCTGGTAACAGGTTTTTGCTAGTCATTGTTAACTACTTTACAAAGTGGCCGGAGGTTATTCCAATTCCAAACAAGACCGCCCCTCAAATTGCTGACACCCCGTGAAGAATTGAATCACCAGGTACGGGGCGCCCCTGAGCCTTCACTCGGATCAAGGCACGCACTTTGAATCTCACGTATTTCAAGAAGTTTGCAAGATCTTCAACATCGCCAAGACGAGGACCACATCTTTCCCCTCGCAGTTAACCGGCTTGGTAGAAAGAATGAACCGCACCATCTTACAACATCTGTTGATGTTCGTAAATGATCGTCAAGATGTCTGGGACAGAATAGTGCACCTATCTTTGTACGCATACCATACAGCAGCTCACGAGGTCACCGGTTATACGCCAGCGATGATGCTGCTCGACCATGACCTTCGTATGCCTTGTGAACTAATCATCCACGAGCATCAGAACCGGCCACAGACCCTATGTCTTTCGTTAGCAAACTGAGAACAAATCTCGAGCAAATACACGCATTTGCTCGAGAACGGCTGTCAACACTACTGAAAAGAAAATCTGAAATTCAAATGGGTGGCAAACTGGTCGACCCGTTTGAATTAAACGGGTGGCGAACTTGTCGATCTGTTTGGATCAAACGTAGTTATGGGATAAGGGTACCCGTTTGAAACGGCACCCGTTTGATACGGGTGCTCGTTCGATACGGGTGCCCGTTTGACTAGCCACGTGACCACCTATTTTAACGCGCCATTCGGAATAGACAAATTATTTGCTAGCCTAAATGGTAGCGTCGGGAAGGCTGGTTATCTTAAACTATTTTAATACATCCTCGAAAATCATAAACCGATTTATAACAGAGGAAC
>JABSTQ010001814.1:0-53489 GCA_013358835.2 Ixodes persulcatus | reverse complement strand
AAAAGTCGAGAAAGGGCAGACTACAATATGTTGTGTGTGTGTCCTAGTTTCTGCCAATTTTTTGCGCTTTTAGACATTTAGATTGGTGTTGGTCTCCAATATTTTAGTGATTTTAGACCTTCTTATGTGTATTGCTGTTCTGGACTTTTGGGGGCTTTTTAGACTTGTTTGATATGCGCAGGTGCACAACGCATCCTGCGTCTCTCATCTTTGTGAAAGGTTTCAAATTTCTCTCATAAATCACAATTTGAATCATTGAACTTTTTGTTGGCGGCATGTTTCAAGCCCACAATAAGGCACCATCATAAGGCACCATCACGTGATGATGGAGCAAAAAGTTCAGTAGGGGGTTAAATTCGTGGCAAGGAAAAAGGTGGTTTTTGTAAAGACTCCTAACGGGCACTGAGGGAACCAGTGCAATGCTTTTTCTTACTGACGATGGTGAAACCAACACCATAAAAGCATTCTGCTTTAAAAGGCTTAACTCGGCTAGGTGGTACTTTACTCTGAACTGCAAGCATCGAGAATGTGAAGACAAAAGAGGCTGCCAGAATGCAGGTTCTTCAATTTGTGATGCCCTTTCTCTCTTTCGTCTTCATATTCTTTATGTGTACCGTTACGAAGTAATTTCCATAACTGCATTTTACTCACATTCTGAGACTGCATCCACATCCAAATCACATCTGCAAGCTTAATCTATAGTTGTACATCCGCGACAAACCTGATATTCATCTTTTTTTTAAATATTTTTGGGTGAGCATTCTATCTGATGCGTGTGTGCTTGTGCTAAATAAACATTCCCAGCACTATTTATTGCATGCCTCCATTTCACTGCATCATACGCAGACATCGATGCTGATGTTAGAGTCAGTGTGAGCTGTCGGAATGATCAAATAAGTCAAACCAACATCTGAATCCTATAGGATCGCCATCCAGAAGGGCCCAACAGGATTGTTGAGAAAGACCACACTCTATGACCATAATCATCTCCTGTTCTGCCCGGAGGGAACGATCGGCAGTCCTTTGAGAACTTCCTACTTATTCTGACAAAATAATCAAACCAAACTCGCACTCGGCTTTTGATTGAGCGGAGAAGCCAGCTCTGCCGTTTATTAGAATAAAAAAGAAATGCATCGCAGCATCAGGCAGTCATGGCTCGAGTAATTTCAACCATGCATTTGATACCTGTATCAAATATAAGGGCTAAGAGGATAACATCCTGCCTGCGTCTGCGGAGAATCGTGTCCGATCTGCTATTTACAAAATGTGGCACATTTTTACATGCGTCCGCCGGTGTCATAGAGAAGATATCCATGGGTGATCTGTAGCTATGAACAGCTCTACTTATCACACTTCGAAATAAAGAGCTTGAAAGTGGCGTGCTATCGGAGAGAAGACAATTATGAAGGCACCCACTCCCGACAGGGTGAATGTAATGCAAAACCTTAACTGCAAAATTTCCTCAATCAGTACCGGTTTAGTCTATTGAGTTGCAGATGTGCTCAATGTACTTGTGTCTGGCAATCACATTTTAACGCAAAACCCCTTTAAAGAGGTGCTGCAACGATTTTTGGACTTTGGTCAATTAACCGCAGGAATATGTGTCACTTACAGAACAAACAGAAAGCAACTCTTCCTTGCGCAAACGAATTCCTATTAAAAAAAAAAAAAAAATTGAAGGTCAAAGCTTTTTTAACTTTTACGCCGTCTTTCGAGTGACGTCACTGGGGGACCACCTGGTTTTCCGTTGGTTTCTGTCTTCAGAGCCCCCAGCCGCTCCCTCCGCAATTGTCGACTTTTCAAGAATTAACATCGCCGAAATTCGTGGGGAGTGATGAAGACAGAAGATGGTTTCCGCAGGGCGGCGAGCGTAGCAGCAGATGGGGGACCGGTTTTGTTGACTTCTGCGTGTACTCCAGTGACGCGTCACCATAGCTCCCGTCACCGACACACGTGGCTGCGGATCGGCAGATAATTTGTTTTTTCCTTTGTGATTACGCCGCGAAATGTTACTCTTTTTGTTGAGAGGGGGGTGGGGGGAGGGGGCACATTTTTTCTTCTCACTTGTGCCTAGATGAACACTACAAAATACGAGCTGCAAAGAAAATTGTTGCACCGCCCCTCTCGGGGCTGGGATCCCCGAGGAAAGTGGGACGGAATGTCATGGAACCCGTTACAAAACGTGTAACGCATACTTCGGGGTATGATTCCGTTCAAAGTGGTAAATTGAGAAGAAAGGACGAAGTTCTAAACGCACCTTGACGGGAATCGAACCCACGTCGTCGTGATATTGAGCCCGACATTCTACCACTGCGCTAATTAGTGGGTAGACGCAAAGCTGTTGGCTTTGTCTCTACCACTGTGATATCAAGTGGCTTTGTCTCTACCACTGTGACATCTTAACGCCGGCGTTAAGGCTTTTGCGTTCAGCATTCGCGTTGAAACAGTTTATGGGAAGGAACAAAAATATGAGACCTGTCCATCATCACATTGAAAAGGACAGAGCTTAGAATAAAATGACATGTTATAACAAAAAAAAAACAAAAAAAAGCTTGTTTATTGCAAACCTTGAAGAATGCAGCAGAAACAAATTGTGTGTATGCCGACTTAATCTGTAGAATCGAAATGAATCGAGCATTCTTTTTATATATTTTTTGAAGTTTACTTTTTTTTTTTTATATGCGAATCACGTCGGAACAGTAGAGCAGTTTCTATGTGGAATACTCTCATAAAAATGTCTAGTATAAAAAGGGAGTACTGCTGGCATGCATGAGATCTAAGAAGTGCCTAATAATGAGACATCCTTGAATGTTTGGTATCAGAACCAAATGTAACTTTGCAAAGGAGATGAAAAGAATGCTCTTATTTGTGCCGGGCTTCACAAGTGTGTTTGAAAGATCTCTGTGGGTTGGAAATATGTTTTATTTAGTAAATGTTGCTCTGCAGCATTAGTTATGCCTATTTCTTCCAGTCAAAAAAGGATGTAGTTTGTTTGGATTTCTTCCAGTCAAAAAAAAGGATGTAGTTTGTTTTGTTATCCTGCTCATAATCGCTCCTTTAATTGATTACAGGCTTTATCCGCAAGGTATATGGCATCCTTGTCGTTCAGCTGGGAATCACCACAGGATTCATTGCCCTGTTCATCTTTGAGTAAGTAGACATCTTGCACGAGATGCCATCAGTTGAGGACCAAATGAATTTCTCCCTCTGTTGAATTTGTCCTTAGTCACAAAGGTAAAATGGTAGTCACTAAGGTAAAATGGCTGCCTAAGATAAGTAAAGGCTGTTTTATTTATGATTAAATGAGTAGTGACCTTAGCAGCAGTGAATCTTTGTAAACTATTGCTGTGGTGGTACATACATAGGTTCTGGCTTTCATAAGAAAGTTAAGCGAAATGCTACTGCTAAAGATTTTACTCTTTACAGCATTTGCTCTTTTACCCGATGATGCGGGCAAATTACTATTCATTGTTTACTCAAAATGTTTGATTCAATACTTTTTGAATAATTATGTACCTGGAAAATGTGGTGTTAGAGCCACAGTTACAACTGGCAAGGACTGACTCGCCGTCTAATAAGCGGCCGAGATAACATGGGGAACGAGGAAGATGGGTGTGAAGCAGTATGGATTTCACTGAAATACCGCGAGAGTGGGTCATGCACGTGCCGTAGGCTTTGTAGGCTCAGCCGCTCGTGTACATAATGCTGCCAGCGCTTCCCAGTTCTTGTTGTGACATCCTAACTTGTATTGTGGCTGATTGTGCATAATAAACCATTGTCACTGACTGCGAAGCACCCCTTCTAGATGGTGCCTGTTGCTTAACCTTGCAAGGAGGGTTTTAATACCTTCAGCCATTGTGGTTCCATTCTGTGCAATTTTTAAGAACAGCTTTGCCAAATGAAAAGACATTTTGTGCATATTTTACTACCGTAATATGCTGAGAGATAGCCCACCTAAACTCAAGAGCGAATCGGGTAAAAGTATGCAGTTGGCTAACTTTCGGTTTACAATCAAGGAAAGTTGAAAAAAATGCCATTCCAAGCTTGTTTCCATGGTGAGGGGCAACAAAACAAAGATGACTGTGCCTCCCAGTCAGCAACATTCACTTAAATCCCACCATAGCTAACTAGCCGCATTTACACCGAGGTCATTATTGACCCGACACTACTATCCCTAGGAATGAGCTATCTTTCGGTGTTTCAAACTAAATAGAAAATCAAACCAAACTTAACCCAGTTGCTACCGCATGCGTCGCGCGCTGCCAGCCCGTCCATACCGCACGTTTCCCCCCTAAAATAGGGTCATACTAGGCGTGACTGTTTTGCTTGTATAATAAGCTTTTACAATAAAACTCAGTGCAGAAAACAAGAAAACATGTTTGTTTACATGCTTAAGTGGTTCATTCAAGTTTTTAAATCAATGGACCCTCGCAGATTCTTCCTCAAATGAAAGATCTCGAAGCACTCCATCCTTGGTTGCTTAGGCGTCTCACAACCAGCGCACTCTTGTTGTGATTCGGACTCAGAACTGCTGTCGGAATCGCCACTGTCGTCGACAGAAGGCTCCAAAAACTCGCTATCCTCACCAGACGTCCCGTCATCATCGCTGTCGAAGAGGATATCTATGATTTCATCGTCAGAAAGGCCACACCGTACACTAGATGCTGCCATCTTCTCCATGCAGGCAGCGATCGAGCGGGAAAGACAACACACAAAAGAACAAGCTCAGACAAACACAGCGAACAGAACGACCCTCGCCATTTGTTGGCAATGTATCTAACTATACTACCCCAAGTCTACATAGCACACCATCTATGAATGGCTCTTTAAAACAGAAATTCACGCAGACCGGCGTAACGCCGGCTTTGGCAATATGGCCCCTGACGGCACGCCCGGCGATTCGCCGGCTTTGGTAGCAAATGGGTTAAGGGTGGGCTATCTTTCAAGGGTGCGGCATCTCAAGATTTTACAATATGTTAGGAAAGACGCTTTGCAGTTGGAATCGTAAAATGTATATTGTCAGTTGGCACAAACCTTGCGCACGTGCAGTGTGCATGCTATACTTGGTGTTAGCGTTTATGTGTCACATTGTCGAGGCTAGCACAGTTCTCCAGTATTGCCAAAGCTTGTACAAGCATGGGGCTTTGTTTGGTGTCTCCTTCACACAAAAGCGTGTGCGAGTGGGATATAAGACGAAGCCGCACTGCTGCCTGTATGCCGCCCTCGACGGCAAAGCACAAAAATATTGATGATGCGAGGTATAGACCTTTTTCGCATAACCTCATACCAGCGCACAACTGACATACCCTCGACCTCGTGCATTTTTGGATTGCCCGCTGTAGCAGGGTATGCAACCACCAAGGGTATGGGTATGCAACCACTAAAGCTTAGTATGCAACCACCAAGGCTTAGAAACAGATGTCGTGCGTGAGTTAGTTCGTTCCGAGTGCTTCTTTTTTTACCGTATTACAGTTTCCAAAAATCTATGGTTGTCTGGATATCACAGCGTCGTCGTCGGGTACACAAAAAATTTTAATAAGCACAAGAACAATCGCGGAAAGGGTACCACAAGAAGCTGCAGCGCGAGTGTGGCTGTAATGTTATTGAGCCTCACATGTTCCCCAAAGATCCTTATTTATGAAGTCAGTCGATTGCTTGCCTGAATCGCGAGGGCCTTGTAGGAGACTCATTGTCTCTTTTATGCTCACAGTTATCACTGCAGGGTATGCTATTGCTCCATGGCATGAGAAGGGTATGAAAACATATTCGTGCCTCCACTTAAGATGCAGCTATTAAATGCTGAGAGCTTACCTGCGTAGACTACATTAAACAGCTCGTATATGCCTTCGTTGTGGAAACTCGAAAGCACCCTACCGTTTTTGTCCTCATTCTTTCGAGGAGGTAAGGTGATGGCCTGTCACTAGCCAGCTTGATCCAACCGGCCAAGTTCCAGCCAAGTTAATGTGGTCCACCGTTGCTTACCCAGATAGCTGTGCTGCTACAACCAGCCGGTATTCCAAGTTTTAAGCCACTAGACGGCGGCGGTGGCGGCGCAATTCTCAAAGTGGCAGCGCCCTTAAAAAAAGTCTATACCTAGTTCACTCGACAGCATCTCCTCTCAAAAGGTGTTTTTGGTGTACTTAATGGACCTTTTTTTAGTATTGAGCGTTGTCTAGCGGTTTTTCTGAGAACTACTAACTGGGGGCACCTCAAAATTAAAAAAAGCAATTGCTCTTGTGCGCTATTATCCTTTGTGAGTCATCTTTCTCTTTCACTTTCGTTATTGTGCTTTTATGGCTAGAAGCTGCCGCATCATGTTTTTTTCTCGAGCTTTTAACAGTCAAGAACTATGCATTTTTTATAATTAGCTGATTAATTTGATTTATTGCCTCTATAATCGTCTTGAATTAAGCGAGTATTTATTTAAAAATCATTTCTTACTTCGTTAGTATTTTTGTCAACACCTTCTTCCCAGACGTCTTTACACCCCACTCCGAAAAAAAAAAAAAAAAACACTAAATCTCGAGGGCGAAAAAGAAATGTTTGGAAACAACGACGACGATTGATGAAGGCTATTTCTAGGGCCTACTTCACCTGAAATGCTTCCTTGCACTCTCTTCTCTAGAAAGTATTTCTCAAAGCCTAAGAACATTATTGTTTGATTAGCAACATGAATTACATATTCAAACATTGTTCCTCGGCTGCCAGGCCGAACAACGGAATTTGCGAGATGGACAGCTGCGATCTACTTCTTTCATGGTTGATTGACGCGTATCTTGGGCGACAGGATGCAAAAAATAAACTTTTACAGTTCTCGTTCCCCCTTCGATTGGGGCAACCAACTACTGAACAAAGAACGGTATCACTACATGGCGTTCCTCAAAGGTCGTTGAACTAGAAAATTATTCACTCTTTTGATGCTTCACTGGGTAACCAATGATGCCGAACGATATGGACAGAAACAAGTCAACCGCACAGCCCCGGCAAACTGCAGAGAAACACTATGAACATGAGCTGTTACTTGTACCACGGTGTGGCTGCCCTCCGGTAATGGCGGCAGCGCATTGGGAGCGACAGTATGCACATGCACGAAAGGCTACTGGAAAAAGGTTCATTTCCTCACACCCCTACACTTACGCGTTCAGTTGAAAAACTGGAACCATAGGCAGTGCGTGAACAGTTAGTGACATCAGTCTATTAAATTAGCTTGCACTAATAAGGCCTATTCCGTGAGAAGGAATAATCACAGGGGATTAAGATAGTTCGAGAGAGCTTTGTTTGTTGAATGGAACTGACTACAGTGACGGGGCCCCTCACTTCAGGAACTGCACTACAGTGACGGGGCAACAGCAATTGATACAGATGTCCAATGGATTGCCCATTCAGGAAGTGCCTAGTGGCGCTGTGGGTACAGTGTCGGCTTCAGGAGCTGGGGGTCGGCAATTCGAATCGCGTCCTGGACGATACTTTTTTTTTTTTCACTTTTTATTTTTTTATTTAGGTCACAGACGCTATATTTTTGTGTAGGGACAGGGACAGGACCGCGAGGCGTGGGTTAATGGGCTTGTAAATTACAACTTATTTATTCTCACTGTTCCCACCACATACAACACAGGACGGGCCCCCTCACTCTTGCCGGCCGCACTACGGTGAATAGCGAATAGTCGGACGCCGCGAAGCGGCGTTTTCGGGTGAGCCAAGTGGGTTCACATTTTTGTAATGAGCCGCCGCAGACTGTCGCCGCGAAGCGGCGTAAGCGGTAACGCTAGGGCAGTCGGTGGCGCCATCTCTCGATGTCAGCACGCAACTGACTCTTTCCTCGGAACCAACACGATGCTCCGCATCACCCCATGGTTCCCCTCGGGAAGATGGTGTAATTTTTGTTTACATCTTGCTTCTTATTTCAGGCCCAATGTCAAGCTCTACTCCCGCCAGCACCCAGGATTATACATATCAGCCATGTGAGTTATTCGGCTTCTGTTGTGGCCTCAGAGGCTTGGTGTTTGAAAGCATACACGAATGTATCAGCTTTTCTATTGTTTAGAGTGTGACAGAAGAACATGAGTTTGGTACTTCTGTCGGTCGCTGCAAAGTGCTTTGGTTTAGGTGGTATCTAGAACCAAATCAAACTGTGTTGTTAATCATCCATTGGCTGCTGCATACTCATATGTCGACTCAATAATTTGAAGCTCATGGGGACAGCAAAATGCTTCATATATAGGGTATCCTAAGCGGACCTTCCGCCGTAAAACAAGCACAAAAAATTAGCGCCTGCACTTAGAAAGCTAAAATTTTCACCAAATGTGCACTAAGGTCAGCTTTGCCATGGGAAATTTCAGGAAGTTGTTCTTTTCCTGTAAAAGATCAGAGCAAAAAACTTGCCGAAGTCAACGTTCGGCGTGTTCACAGACGACCGAGTCAGCAACGCTAATTACTTGTGGCGCCATCTCCAGATAGGGGCAGCAAGCAGACAACGCACCCTGTCCTTGCCGCGCCTATCGGGAGATGGTGCAACAGGTAATTAGAGTCGCTAACCCAGTCGTCTGTGAACGCGCCCAACATTGACTTTGGCAAGATTTTTGCTTTCATTTTTTACAAGAACTCTGCCTCGAAATTTCATGCGGTAAGTCTGACCTGCTCGCTGTATATTCGGTGAAAGTTTGAACCTTCCATGCGCTGGCACCGATTTTCTCCAGCTCGTTCTGCAGCGGAAGGTCCGCTTGAGACAGCCTGTGCTCAGTACTCACTCAGGAGAACTTGTTGACTTTTGCTTGCCTCCGGTGATGGAGACATGCCATAGTAACTACTATGTTCTGCATATTGCAAACCTTTCTTGGGCACCTGCAGTGGTTTCTTCACCAATACGAAAGTTCTGTGTGCAGTTTCCACCTCAGCAGCACTTTGCATGGAAAGTGACATGACGGTTCCTAGGCCCAACCACTCGCACAATTTTGTTGTCCGAAAGCGGACCACAGACCACGACATTTTGGTTGAGATAAGTATTTTCTAATGACGAAACATCTGTGAGGGTTGGGTAATTCCTCGAGCTGAGTTTTGTTGGCCATGCGTGCCGCGCGGCCACGCTGTTATCGCTTCCGTAACTTTTCCCATGGACTCGTATGTACAACTGCCGAGACCGCTCCCTTGCACTAACCGAATGTTCTAATAATGTGACTTTCAATTACTTAAAAGAATGGATAGTTGGGCGAGTTGGTGGGAATTCATCGTAGGAAACAGCACGAAAAACAGACGAGGGGTGCAAAGAAGAAACACACGGGACGAGCGCCGACTATCAACTAAAATATTTTAATAGGAAAACATGAAAACGACCATTCATCTTTGGTAGTGCACCCCTCATCTGCGTATCACGAGACAATTTATAGCAGCGTGATGCACGTGAAACACGATAAATGTGTTAAATGCGTTAAACGTAAGATTCCTACAATTTCAATTACTGAGAGTTGACTGTAGTTCACATTACTACGACGATTTGTGATGGGACAGATGTCTCCCTCACAAATTCTGTATTGAGGAAAGGTGACCTGCCGTTCTATTGGTGCACATGACATACTCTTTGAATGTCTGCATAGTAGACATCCTTTTCTTGTCCAAGTCATTGGTTGTCTCTACCCTGTGTAAAGCCTGTGGAGACCTTATGGTGTCTTGGTCTTATGGTGCTTAGCTTTGGCCTACCTTTAGCATGATCATTGTTTGCAAAATATGTGTGTGAAGAAGGATAATAAACTATGTTCTGAAAAAGAGTGATAAAAAAAAAAAGTAGTGTTTACCATCATTTTCAGAAGGGACTTTACACCTATGACAGCACTCTTTAGGTCCCTGAATTGTGTGCATCTTAGTCCATTGTTCTTTTACATTTCACTGATAAAATTCTTGACAGCTGTTCAGAAATAACAAAACTTCCACTTTTTCTCTCCAAAATTGTTTCTCAGCCAGAAATAGACCCCAGAAAAAATAATGTTGATGCATATATTCTTTAAAGCTTCAAATTTAATATATTGATTGAAATATTTGTATAGAACATTGCCCTTTTGCTTTCTTGAAGCTCTACGAAGCTCTGATTACATCTTTCCTTCAAATGTCCTCGAGTTGTGAAAATGCTAATGCTCATTTTTAAGTTTACTAATTGAGATTGTATTGTAATGGCAACAATTTTGATTTTATCCCAGGGTGATCACTTTTGTGTTGATGATTGTGTTGGCCTGCTGTGAAAGCGTTCGGCGTTCGTTTCCTGTCAACCTCATCTTGCTGATGTTATTTGTGAGTCCCTTTTTCTTAAATATTTTTGTATGAATTAGCTGTATTGGAAATTATGTTTTATTTCATCTTGTAATGTCGGAGTTCTTTCGCCATTGAAATATGAATGAGCATCTTTCTTGCTTGAAGTTGAATATCAAAATATTCTGGCGGGCTAGTTGGTTATACATACTAAATTACAAGTAGTGCTAAGACAAGGACAGACGAAGAAGTGGACAGGACAGACGCTAACTCACAACTGACGGTTTTATATACAACGATAAAGAAGAAGGTGAAGGAAGTGCCTGGTGTTGAAAAAAGGAGAAGAAATGATTCTATTTCTAGCCGGGGCGTTCTAAGAAAGGAGCTTGACTAAAACGACTAAAACACAGTTGACCAAAACAAAAATATTAAAAATTAAACAAGGGTAATGGATTTGAACTGTATACAATATTATTTTTTTGAAGGGATAAAAAATAACCTCTAGACCGTGAAAGACAAAAGTAAGAATAAAAAAATAAGTGATCGCTCATAGGCTGCCGATCAGTGTCTTGTACAGCCTATAATCCGTTTTACACCCAGCAGGCACCACAGCTGAAGCTATACCGGCGCGAGGACCCACCCGGTGCCCCACCTCACGCGCTCTCATGCAAACATCATTGCGAAGATTGTCATGTATAATGGTTCAAGTACTGAACCTCTTTCTCAGTCAACGCCAAAGATGGTGTGCATGCATTTCCTTCCATTGGCTTCTATGGTCTTAGCTTCAAAAATTTCTCTTATCCTCTTGTCTTGAAAATGTCTGATCACTTTGGTGTCCTGAAGGCAAAGGTGTGCAGGAGCAATCTTGCACATACATAGCTAAATGTCCAGAAGGTGTTGACCTCAAAGTTAGAGCATGCTCTCTCAGTCGTGTATTTATGCAGCGTCCAGTCTGTCCTATATACACTTTCCCACATGTGAATGGGATTTCTTCTTTTTTCAACACCGACCACTTCCTTCACCTTCTTCTTTCTCGTATATAAAACCGTCAGGTCTGAGTTGGCGCCTGTCCTGTCCACTTTGTCTGTCCTTGTCTTAGCGCTATCTGTAATTTAGTTTGAAGTTCAACAATCTTATGCATTAGTACATCTATTTATTGTCTGCTAATGGTTTGTTAGTGCCTCCCATATGAACTTTAGAATTAGCGAGAGCACAAAATATACTAGTAGTAAATTTAGCTAAAGTGGGCACCAGTCCACAAATTGTGTCATAATTGTATAGTGAATTGAGTGGGTGCTTTCTTGGTGTTCAACCTAACAAACAACCAAATGAGGCAGCTATTGTCTATGATTTAAATATTGTTTACTTGCAGTGCATTAAATCGTGCAGTAATCAACTGAGCACCACAGCGTTGTTAAGAAAAACCTTCTTTTTCAGACGGCTTGTGAATCTGTTCTTCTTGGCACCGTCTCCAGGTAAGTTTTGCAATGCTCTTTTGTTTCTAGCGGTGTTTTTCCCGAGGCTCATTATTTATTTGCAATGATACAAATAACGAATTACATTTAAGGTAACTGCTGTTCAGCTTAAGACCACTCTGACAGTGCTTGGCCTTAGCCTTTGCCTGATAGCATTGATCTGAACTCTATTAGGTTAATATTTCACGAGTAATGCGAAGATTAATTAGAATGGGCTGGCTCATCAGTTGTTTGAAGGACACTTGGCAAAAATAGCTTTCAGCCTTTCCACTCTCGTGAAAAAGGAAGAGCAGCGGAGCTGTAGCTTCTCTTCTCGGAGGTGGCTTTCCAGGCGAGTGATCTGATCTTCTTTCGCAAGAGAATCTGAAGCGCTCGACGCAGCGGAACTTTAGGCGATAGCGGCCTCGCGGCGATTGCGGAACCATTCGCGCTGCTGCGCACATCGCCGCTCGTTCCGTTCCCGCTCTTCTTCCTCCGAAGAAATGTTGCCTCCATCTATGAGCGACAGCAGCAACCAGTTGTCTGGTTGTTGAGGCTGGAAAGGTTGCCACGATCTATGAGCGACGGTGGCAAGCAGACAACCGGCAAACAACACTCTGGACAGCTACCACCATCTATGAGCGAAAGCGGCAATTAGAGTGTTGTGTCGACCATGTGTGTCGACATTTGTTTGGTACCGGACACGATCCTGGGGAAACTAGCCCTTAACAGCTCCGCTGTAATTATATATGTACTTGAAATTGACAGGGGTTGCAATCTCTGACCGAAATATTTTATTATGAATGACGTCGGTTCCTTGAGGAGCCGTGCTAGCAAGAGGTTTCGAAAGGGTTGGGCCATGGCATCAATTGCCTAGCTTTACAGAAGCCATCCTCGTGTCGCTTGCCTCTCCTCATCCTTCTTGTTCGTAAGAACACTATTTGGCGGTTGCATGGTGGGATGTAGACAAGGAAAGGCACTGGTAGAATCTAGAGTTGTACTCGTCGGAAATGGAGGACGCAGCAACTTGCCAACCACTGCCGTCTATTGCATTCCTCAGTTGCATATGTTCTGCTACAGTCACCCCACTGTATACATAGCTTGCACCGACGTCACTTGGTCAGATGTAATAAAAAAAATTGACCGCATCTCCACGTGGTGAATGATGTTGATTGGGACGAAGCTCTGGTGGTGCTTGTCTGCGTAGACACTGAGCCGCAGCATGCCGAGCCTTTCGTTCATTTTCATCCATGTCAGAAAGATAATGTGTGGTATGGAACGTATATATGATTATATATGCATTTGAGCATTTGACCGCAGCGCCCTCTCCTGTATAGACGTTGAGCGGCTACATGCAACATTTCATCCATGACATCCCCAGCTCTTGAGTTACTACCGCATCTCAGAGCCCCTACTCGTCCCGCAGTCGTGGCCGAGAGGTTAAGGCGTCTCCCCGCACAGGTTCGAATCGTGTCAACTGCGCAAACATTATTTTTTTTTTTTTTTTTTCTTCCTACACGAGCACGTGAGCACGTCCTCGTGAGCTCACGAGCACGAGCACCGAGCACGATCACCGACGCCAGACACTGGACAAACATAATTTTTTTTCATCCTTTTTTTTTTTCTCTCTCTCTACTCGAGCACGTGAGCTTACGAGCAGGAGCAGGAGCACCGGACGGCGGACGGACATACGGACATGGCTAGCCCCTAAGGAGCTTCGCCCCTAAAAGAGCTGACTTGGCGCAAACAGCTGTTCTGGTCATCCTCAGGCGTGGAGGTAGGAAGCTTCTGGAGGCGACATGACGCCACTGGAGGTGAAGCCAGAAGTGTGGAGGGACATGCCCCCAATGATGATCAAAGCCAAGAGCTGCTATTGGATGAAAAGGAGATCTGACTTAACAGATGTTTTAGTCACCCTTGGGGTACCTCAAGCGGGATCAAAACAGCTGTTGGTGCCAAGTCAGCTCTCGTTTTCGTCCAATAGCATCTCTTGGTTTTGATCATCGTTGGGGGTGTGTCCCTCCACACTTCTGACTTCACCTCTGGTGGCCTCATGTCACCTCCAGAAGCTTCCTACCTCCACGCCCGAAGATGACCAGAACAGCTGTTGACGCCAAGTCAGTTCTTTTTTGTCCAATAGCGTTTCTTGGCTTTGGTCATCGTTGGGGGCGTGTCTCTTCACATTTCTAGCTTCACCTGTGGTGGCGTCATGTCACCTTCAGAAGTTTCCTACCTCAATGGCGTGACACTCGCACTGTATTGGATTGACTCCCATGGCTCGTAGCATTTGCTGCGGTTCATGGTAACTAGGGAAACAGAGTGAAGAGGAGTGCACCTCTGCGCTGACGCCAAGTCGTGCTGCACGCAGGCATGAAATTTATATACCGTATACACGCGTGTAAGGGCCACACTTTTTTTTTCAAGAAATGAGGACCAATTTTTAGGGTGCGGCCCATACACGCGACGTGCAATTTTTTAAAGTAAAAAGAATGTTCCAGATAGCGAACGAAGAGCGTTTATTGCAGTACACGGCATATGTGCTTAATCGTCGTCGTTCAACGAGTCCTCAGACTCGGAGTCCGAGGTGGTCTGTTGCGGAGCATCGTCCTCCCACAAGCAGTCGTCTTCAGTGCCATCCAAGCTGTTGGATATACCGGTGACCTTAAAGCTTCAAGGGCCAAACACATGCGCGTCCAAACTGTCCGATTTCGCGTGCGAACCGCCGGAACGACCTTCGAGGGCGAGGGTTTTCGTCGCACCGGAGGCTACGAAAACCCTCGCCCTCGAAGGTCGTTCCGGCGGTTCGCACGCGGAATCGGACAGTTTGGACGCGCATGTGTTTGGCCCTTAAGGATACAACGTCCGTCGATACCGAGCTCCACGCCGACAGGATCCAACCGAGAACAGTCGCAAGCGGTGCCCTCTTCAGCCGTCCGGTCGGCGTCTGCTCATGGCTGCCGCTTGCCATCCATTCAGTGTAGAGCCTTCGGAATTCAACCTTAAAAGGTCGATTCACGCTGACGTCCAACGGCTGCAGCATTCCAGTGAGGCCGCCCGGAATCACGGCCATGTCTGTGCCGACACGGCGCAGCTGTTCCTTCACCTTATCGGTAAGGTGACCGCGGAAGCTGTCTAACACTAAAAGTGACCGTTTGACCAACAACGCTCCCTGGTCGGTTTTGCCAAACACATTTCACCCAGTCGAGCACCAAGTCATCGTTCATCCACCCCTTTTCTTGGGCTCGCACTATGATTCCCTTGGGGAACACTTCGTTGGGAATCCTCTTCCTTTTCAACACAACGTACAGGGGGTAGCTTGCGCCCATCCGCGGTCACACAAAGCATCACGGTGCAGCGTTGGCGCTCAGCGCCGGTGGTCCGCACGGCGACGCTCTTCTTGCCTTTCAGTTCGACTGTGTAGTTCTCCGGACAGTCAAACCATACAGGAGTTTGATCAGCGTTCCCTATTTGCGACAGTAGGTAATTATGTTCATGGCGAAGGCCGATGACATACTTATGAAAACTAAGCACCTTGTCGTTGTAGTCTTCTGGCAGCCGCTGGCTCAACGTGGTTCTTCGCCGAAAGGAGAGCCCCTTCCTTTTCAGAAACCTTCGCGCCCAGCCAGTACTAGCCTTGAAAGTCCCGGCCGGTATGTTCTTCGCACGTGCCAAGGCTAGTGCCTTCACGCGCAGCATGTCCGTTGTGAGTGCAAAACCATCGTTCCGCACTTCAGTCACATAGCGGAACAAGTCTTCTTCCAGTTCCGGAAACTTGCATGGCTTTCCTCGGAAAGCGCGCCTTTTGCTGTTGGTGTTTTCCAAAGCTTCCTTTTGAGCGCACCATCGTCGAACACACTTTTCGTCGACGTCGAATTTTCTGCCGGCGGCACGTTTCCCGTTCTCGAGAGCAAACTTGATCACCTTTAACTTGTAGCCAGCCGTGTAGCTATTCAGGTACTTGCCCATCGTGCCACAACGTAAACGCTTGGTAGAAGACAAGCAAACATGAGAGACAACACGGCGTGCACAACTCCAGCAAATGGCCGGCTGAACTGGCTGAACTGCACAAGTTTGTGATGCTAATGCCGATACGGATAGCGCCATCTATCGACAACGCTTAGAAGCTAGCATGCGGGCGCGCATTTTGAATGCGTATGGGTCAACGAAAGTGTAGGTGCGGCCCTTACGTGGGTTTTTTTTTTTTTTCCGAATATGTAGTTCAGAGAAACTGGGTGCGGCCCGTACACGGGCGCGGCCCTTACACGCGTGTATACGGTATTCCTTTTATCATTATCATACTGTCTCTATGTCGCCGTCGTTTTTTCAATCAATGCTGCACCGCCGATGCCACCGTCACAAATTTTATAGCGAAGCTGTTAAGGGCTAGTTCCCCCACTATCGTGTCCGCGGGCAAGCGGCGTGTCGACACAAAACTGGAGCCAGTTCACCCTCACCCTTACTCACGTACAACGAGGAGAGTCGAAAACGTCATTGTCTCACCTACCAATCATGTCTGTCCTGTGTCCCGTGACATTGAGATCGCGCTAGCTCTCTTATCAGTTGCTGCCCTTTGGACTCACGATGGGTTGGCCGCGTGCCATTCGTTTGGAGGAAGAAGAGCAGGAGCGCAAAGAGCGACGACATGCACAGCAGCGCGAATGGCCGCGCGAACACCGCGAAGTTGCTGTTGTCTCGAGTTCCACTGCGTCAAGTGGTTCGGAATTTCTTGCGAAAGAAGAGCAGATTGCTCCCCTGGAACGCTGCTGAGAACAGAAGCGGCGATGTGACCAGCATTGGCGGGCCAACGCCACGGAAGCCAAGCGCAAGCGTGAGGCCCGGCGACGACAGGACGCCGCGCCGGCTGAACAGTTTTTATGAATACTTTAATCCCCCCACAGTACAGCTTCGCTGGTCTTCCATCTTCACCAGAGTGGAAAGGCTGAAAGATTTTAACTGACTTCGCGCCGCCACCCAGAAAAACATGCGCGGCTCACATTTTAATGCGCCAAACTGTTTTCCGATAAACCAGTAACCGCCATATGAAGTTTTGGTTTGTTCCAGTTCGGGTTCAATATCACATTTTCGGTTCCGGTTTAGTTCTGGTTCGGTCAAAAATAACGGTTTTGCTCAGATTTTCAGTTTGGGTTCAGTTCGGCACCCTGGTTTCCAGTTCATTGAAGTAACACAGGGTCGTCCCTCAATTAGCACATGGTGATTACTACATCCATGAGGAAAGGAACTTATATGCATTCTCCCACCATACTTTGTGTACTCTCACGTATGCTATAAAATCTCTTGTTACAATGAATATAGGCATATTTAAAAGAGAGATGCAACAATTTTCGGACTTTCAGTAGATACCGCTTGGAATTATTCCTTTGCATTCATAACGTATAAAATACATTCTTTTTTTTTCCTCTCTCCAATGACAGTTCAAAAAAAAAAAAAAAACGCGCCGAAGGCTTTTAAGATTGCTCCAAGTAGGAATGTAAAAGCATTATAGTCCCGCAGGTGAAATGTTTTCGAGTTATGTTTTTACACATATTCAAGTTTTTTCTGCCGGTATTCTGTGTGTGTGTTTGCGTATTTGTAGGCCACCAGTCCTCTAATTTTTGGGCCCTCACGCTTCACAGCGATGAGGTTGACCGAGGTTGCATGTGGTGGGTAGTATGACACAGACGCAGTTGTTGTTCAAAGTGAGTTTATTTCACGCTATGAGATCCTCAATATCCAGCGGTAGGTCGGTAGTGATTTCATCTTCTGTGGCGACGGTGTCCTCGTCATCAGACGGGTATATGTCCGGTGTGTAGTCCTCACACACGACGCTCCGGCAGTGACACCACGCTCCCTACTGCGCAGGTGCGGTGCCCCCGCCGGCTTCACGGCTTCCGTGATGAAGCATCTGCGTTGCGGTGCTTTTCTTTCACAGCAGTTGGGCACAAGCCATTACCCGAATGCATGTCGAGGCATTGATTGTCACAAGCCCAAATCAAACTCTCGCACAGGGCTCGTGTCCTCGAAATGAGCCGCGTTTAAGTGTCGTCACCGCACCGATCGCAGAGCTTGATGACGAAATCCTGGGGATTGCTTTGTCGACAACGCCAACGATGCAACACCCACAACTTTATCATCAGGTTTTGCGAAGGATGGACTGAAAGGAAACATCCACTTTTATCCTCGAAATTACGCGGGGACAAAGAAGCTTCTGGGTCAGTAACGTAGCATGCGAGCGCACTTGAGTCTCACTAGTGCCGGTAAGCTCCTGTAAAGCGAGAAACATTCCCACCCCACATTGTTGCCCGGCCCCTTTTAAGACTGTGATTTTACTTTGTCCACATCTATTACTGTACAGTTAGTGTAGCATGTAAACTGAAAAGTTAAATGTAGAAAGATGTGATTTGCCAGCAAAAGAAGTTTTGTCCCAAGTTGGTTCGCACTTCTGGACCGCCGTTTCACGTTTTTCTTGTTAACTGGAACCAAACAAGAACAGAAAGCAAATCCGGCGATCTGAATTGGACATGTGACTGCTACAACACACTGACCACTACAGCCACTGACGACGCAATGACGACGGGGCATCTCTTTTGAACGCCTGGCCTCCAGTACGCGTTCTTAGCCTTTTGCAGCGCCTTGGATGCGCGTGTGCGAGGTGCACAAGACGTTGAAGTGTTGTCAAAGGTATAAAGCTCGCACTGGAGGCGGGGTAACCTAAGCTTTTCCCTGCCGTCCCCACCTCGTCGGAGTCTGTTGTGAAACCTTGGATTACGAAAAAGAATAGTAACCACGCCAGTGCCTGCCTTTGTTACGCTTCCTTTTAAGGAGAGAAAGAAAACGTTGGACATATTGTGTTGTTTGTTTTCAGCTTCTACAGAGTCGAAGAAGTGATGATTGCGGCAGGAATATGTACCGTGAGTTTTTTATATCCTTCCGTTATTCTTTTTGGAGGACATTGCTTCCCCAAACTTGGCTTCTTGTCTCGCTAAACAAAGCTGTCCTTTGATGAGTGGGACTCTATATGTCAGGGGTGGCCAAGCTGCGGCTCGCATGCAGCTCTTCGCGTGTTAAAGTGCGGCTCGCAACTCCCTCCCCTACACCCCCCCCCGGCCTGCCTCCCGGTAACACGAACACTTCCCCAAAAAGAGAAATGGAACTCGTTTTAAATCGAAAGACAGGTAGCGGTTTGGTAGTCTTGAGCTACTGCTTGCTACCTTACGTACAGTTGACTGCTTTTGACTCGGATAGATTTAAAGTATAGTTCGAGTTTCGTTCATTGCTATAGTAAAAAGTTTGCCCCCCCCCCCCCCCCCCCCCCGCGGCTCATGGAAGTTTAGTGGTTTTGTTTGCGGCTCTTAGGCCGGGTCAGCTTGGCCACCCCTGCTATATGTCCTCAAAATGTTTGGTGTGGCCATGGTCCCTCGGGTGTTCCTGCTGCATCCCATAAGCGGGGGCGTCTGCACACAGCCCCTGCACACGGCCCCTGTAAAGGCAATGCATTCAGAGTTAATCAGTCATATTGACCTGTTTCGAGATTGTTTAATAAATTTCCCTTTTACATTAGTACTAACTTTCGGGGCTGGACAAATTGTATCTTTTCGGCACTTTCACAAATGGCGTCCTCTTTCTCTCTCCACACGACATGTGTTCCAAGGTTCCAGAGAGTCTCGGTCAACTTGTATTTACGACTCGCAATATAAAGAAAGCCAGTGTTCCAAATGGACCCCGGAATGAATCAAAAAGAAAATGGAGCTTCGAATTTAGAGGTGTATTTCTTTAAGCAGTGGCGGGTTTAGAGGGGGGTTTTCTCCCTTGAGTTCTGCTTGTGTAAAAATTTAGGCGGGGAAAAGGGGAGGGGGAAGGGGGGTGGGAGGTTTTCTCGGACATCTCATATGCTGACCCCCCCCTGGAAACACCTGTATTTGCCCTTGTCTGTAAGTATCAAGTATTTTCAGAATGGAGATATTTTAAAAGTGCACTTTCAATACCGATACTCCAACGCATGTTATTCTGGCAAGCGGTACCCTGTACAAGGTACTCGCCTGTGTCTAGAGATGCTATCCAAGATATGTGTATCTCTGCCGCTGCCCAGTCCTGGTAATTTCTTTTCCACCGTCCGAATAATTTTATGCTTTCAGGTCGTTTGTCTTGGCTTGACCCTGTTTGCGTTCCAAACAAAAGTAAGTCTATTACTCTCTCATTGCCTTTTTTTGTAATAGTGAGACTTAAAAGCATCGCTCAACTGTAGGCACCGATAGCTTAAGAAAGGCAGGTTGAGGCAAATCCCGAGCATCCTACTATCACGCCGCAGGCAAGGAGATTGCCACGTCAGCCTTTAAGGGGAGACACTGCCCAGAAAAAAAAATTTCTGCAAAAAAAGTTGATTTTGAAAAATGACATATTTACATCCACCAACATCTAGAGAGTATTCCCAAAAAGTTTAATTAATTTTCACTGCATAGTTAATTTTTTATAAACAATTTTCTGTCCAGCAAAGCTAAAGAAAAGGTAGGGTTTGGAGCACTTTGAACGCATTTTTCTCCATTCCACTTTTTGGTATAAATTCCATTTTAGTCAATCTATCGTTTGATAATGGCAAAACAGGGAAGGCTCATTCTTCCCTTTTCTTGACTGAAATTTAATAAGGAATGCGGCTATGGAACTTTTTTGTCACTTTACGAATGTCTTTTATAAAAAATGTTGACATTTTGTCGAAGAGACAGAAGACCAAAAAGTTGACCAATTTTTCAGAAGAGAAAATTTATAGAAATAAATTACTTCTTAGAAAAAACGTTCCATAGCCGCACCCTCTAGGCATTCTGCTACATATCTAGTGAATAAAAATCTCGGATATCGTGATAGTTTTCTGACGATAGATTAACTAAACAATGTAGGCGTGTTGCTGATAGAAGCTACTCTAATTTCCTTCTCATTTAACCGGCAGACCTGAAATTTTGTTATGCACCCTCTAGCATGACCACCAGCCTACCCTGTAAATTTCATTCATTTTAAGACAAGGGTTCAAAAGTCGACCCCCCTAGGGGGTGTGTCCCCTTAAGGATGCCGTAGAACAAAGCAAGAAGCGGGAACACAGTAACCCATGCCCTGCGCCTCTTGGGCTGTCGGTGACTATGCAAGCGTTGCCACGTTGTGAAACATCCCGAACTTAATCAGTTGCTGTGAATAATGGCATATTCATGGGCTTAATATGTATTGCGTTGCTTTGCCAAAATGCCCCTTTTTGGAATAATTAAACACTATTTTCGAGTCAAGGGTTCCCTGGGGGGGGATTTTTCGATAATATTTTTTATTCATGAAATTTGCGTCAACTGGGTAACTGCAAAAAGAGGGAGTTGTTTGTAGACCGATCATAAAACACAGATCCTCATAAAAGCGGCTAAAAGAGGTGCCGTTGCATTCTGTGTCCCGCGGACCTTTGTTGAAATGAGAGGACAACCAGTTCCCGCCCTAACACCGCTTCTTGCAGCTTTTGTGAGATATTTTAGGACCCCTTCTTCTGCTGGTTAGCTACAGGGCCGGTTAGAAATAAATTTGTCGGAGAATTTTTAAAACTCCCTTAAGACGACCTTGGTCGCCTCGGTGGCTTCAAGGCAATGCGCCGGCCTGGTGGCGGCTTCGAAACCGGGCCAAGGTGCCCGCAGTCTGACAGAGGCCTATTGCAAAGAAGGTGCCGTGTAACTGAGATTTGGGTTGCATGTCAAAAGATTCTTAGGTGGTCCAAATTAATTCTTAGCCCTCTGCTGGGGCGTGCCAGACGCCCTTCATTGGTTTGGCACGTAAAACTCCTAAATTTGAAATTGTAAGAAAATACATCCCCTCTTGTACGTGAAAGAGCATGGCATAAAGACCTCGCTAATTGCCCAATTCCGTGCTTTCTGTACAAGCTGGTTGTCCTAGGAATTGTGATATCGATAGGCTCGGAAGGCCTGCTAAAATGGGAGTGACCGCAAGTCTCTTGGGAGGCAAGAGGCTGCTTGTGTTTGTAAACATGGAAAGGGTCTACGTAGTCTGTTGCGAGTTAAGAAAAGCAAGGCAAGTCCCTCTCACAAAGCTTTCATGTTCACCACGATTGATGTTTTTCTCCTCTCCAGGGTTCACTGCACTAAAGTGGAAAAAGTGGAGGGCTTTGTGGGAAGAGTTTGTCCCACTTTTCTTAACCAGCCACAAAGTATAGTGTAACAGAGACATCCAATCCCAAAAACAAGGTCAATAAATCTGGTACTCTGCTCTTTCTCTCCTTCAAGTGGGACTTCACCACCATGTCTGGCATCCTGTTTGTCTGCGCTCTGGTGTTCATGTGCTTTGGATTTGCACTCATCTTCATCAGATCAGACGTGAGTGCTCCCCACCCAATCTAGACCTCAATGACATTAGTCAACCAATTCAGCACATTATACTTGACGGCCACCTTAATGGCTCTGAGGCAAAGTGCTGGACCTTGGAGTGGATTGGAATCTGCCCAACTTTCTAGTATTTACATTTAAAGGGACACTGATACCCAGTACTCTGTGCAACTTTTTTACAGCGGAGCTGTTAAAGGGGCACTGACACCCCAAAGGTCGTATTTTTTTTTATTGTCTAAAACGATGCAAGTTGTAGTCATAAACACGCAAAAAAAAACGCATCGCCAAAAAAAGTTACTTTGCGCGCGCGCGCCTTTTTATTTTTGGCGTTTTTCTCTACCGCTTCTCACCTCCTCGCTTCTTTTGATCGGTGACGTCAAAAATCATGGAATTTAGAAGCTTTGTAGGCGACATTCCTAAAACATTTAATACCGGCAATCGTAAAACATGTTTTTTAACGCAATTGCGAACGCACTACGGCCCCCCTTTTTAAAATACCAAAAATCAGAGTCCAGTGTGATGTCGCTTCCTAAATTTGTATCCTCCCTCGGAAAGCTTGGCGGCACTCGAGCAGAGGATGATTGGCGAGTCGGGGGAAGAAATCGTTTTTTTCCCGGTCCGCCGGCGCTTCGGGTCGCGGTGGCGACTGCGCTTTGCTTTGTAGCGTGGAGTGGAGGTCCGAGAGAAAGTCGACTCGCAGAAGACCGCAAAATTTGACGTTGGTGCACTGGCGCGGATTGCGTGGGAACTTAAAATTCGGCATTTGGAAATTGTTTTTTTACTTCACAAATACTGAATTCCCAAGTTTCGAAATTTTAGGGTAATGTCCCGGCATCGTTTTCAATCGTTTCGGATAATAAAAAAAAAAAAGATTTTGATGTGTCCCTCCCTTTAAAGGGGAACTCCGCCGATTTTTTGGTAGACTTCGATTTGGCTGGAAATTTGCAGACCGCATCAATAACCCTTTCTCAAATGATAACCAAAATGTTTTATAAAAATAAAATTTTTTCGTGAAGTTATTGAATTTTCAAGTTACACCGGCCGCGAGGGTTCCAGGAGGCGACTCTCTACTGGCAACAATGAAAAATCCCTACTTTTCCCTACCTGCGTACGTCACGGGTGGGCAGGCGGACGAGCGACTCGGACAGCCGTGAAGTGGCTTTCCGGGCACCAGCGATCGAGATTGTTTTTTCGCAGGTTCAAGGTTGAAAGCTCCTTTGCAGTGGGTAGCAATCTGTGCTCCGCGATTGATTGTAGAAACAGTGCCGGGAAAAATCTTTTTTAACCTTGTTTCCGGGGGAGAGAAAAAAAGCGTTCCCCGGCAGCAATGGAGGCCAGCCACCTCAAGGTGCTTTTGCGTGAGCTGTGTGCCGAGAGAACTAGTGTCACGTGAAACATTTTCACTTTTGCCCGGAATACTTTATAGCCGCGTGCTGCGAGTTGAGTATCCTTCAGCAGCTGGAACAGCTTCAAGAGCGGCTAGCGCAAACTCAAGCCGGCTTTGACCACTACGACATCCGTCCAAAGAAGAGCGCTAATAATATCGAGAAAAATAGCACACAATCTAGCAATAGACTCGAAATTTTGCACAGTTACATTTGTTATTCACAATTGGCTTAGTGATTTTTTAAATTTTTTTATAAACACTGTTTCTGTTTCGGACGTCGAATCTAGCTCAGGCTACTCTCGGAGTTCCACTCACGTGGCCGATATGTTGAAGACGAGAAGTGAAACGTCAGTTAAAGTCTGAATTTAGACATGACTTTCGACATATTGCTATTCCTGTCTGCTATTACAGAGGTTTATGGAGCAGGTGTTGAGCTCCATTAATATACGATAGAGCCTTTGCCTGGTTTGTCAAATGGTTGGCGTGCAATATTCTCTGCAGAAGAAGTGATGAAAACGTCTTTAATTTATTCTCTTGCGAAGAAATTTTATATAGGGCTGGAAAGTTTTTTAAACCATGAAAATATTAATGTCGTTGAGGGGAGGCATGCAAATTTACAGCTGATGGAAACTGCTGAAACAAAACTTAATTTAAAAGAAAAATCTTATATAGAATTACCCTCTTCCCATGTGCTCTCGTGAATGGGTGTTTGAACACGATGCATTCTACTCAAAAATAAAAAAATAAAATATACGGGTACACATTTGTTTAGTACCTTTTGTTAACTTATATTGAATTAAAAGTTTTATGGTGTCTTTCTGTACCTTACGCACTATTGTATCATCAAGCAAATATTCTTTATTTGAAGATGAATAGTGTATTTGTGTATTTCATGCGCATTCCATTCCACCTTAATGTTTGGCTTGGTGGTTGCAGTGTTCTTTTAATTGTCATTTTAACATGATCTTCACGACCAGTAACGTGCCATCTGATCTACACGAATGCAGTTCATTCCATTCTATACATTTCATATTTCACGAGAATCACAGTCTACATGTGTTGGGTCCCAGCCCAGCACGCACATGTTTGTCGCTTTGGAAAGTGAGCAATGTACGCGCCACACGCACGAACGCTGAAAATGGCATCGACCAGAAGCGCTTTTCAGAAATGGTCTATAGATCTTTCGCTAAATTACTTAAGCACCAAGGAGCATATTCATGCCACAAGAGTAGTTACACCTGCTGGCACCTGCAACAGTAACTTTTCTAAAAAAATCTAAAACAAATGGCAAGTTCCTTCAGGTTATACGAGCGTGTGGGGCATCTGTACCCAAATTCTGAGCATTTTCCGGGGTGCTTTGGCAATTTCTCAAAAATGTATTGCGTGACCCTTCGACCTCTCTTCGCCAGCGATCTTCTAAAAAAAAGATAACGGATTTACTAGCTATATCACGAAACTAGCGAGCTGCAGCTTGAGCGTATCCAGTTGCAAAAACGGTTTGATCAAAATTCCGGTTGCACCTGTTTATTTTTTATACTTTTTTATAGTTTAGCTCATAGGCCAAGGTCATACTTTGTGCAAATATAGAGAAATATTAACTTCAAATAGCACGAACGCTTAGGTTTTCTCGCTGTTAGACGCGAGAAAGGCGGCTGCGAGCGTACCGGATCGCCGGCCGCGCGCCTCGCTGCCCACCCGTGACATCACGTTTGGGTGGCGGGGAAAACTGGGGAGAAACTAGGGAGAACGATGTTTCTGTTTCGGCAGCAAACAAGATATCACTTTTTTAATTAACTAGAGGGAATCTGGAAGAACGAGATAGCATTTCAGAATCAGGAAGCCATCCGCATTCAGATTATGCCTTTGGATTAGGTAGCTCGAAAAATCGGCGGAGTTCCCCTTTAAGGGCTAGTTTCCCCAGGATCGTGTCCGCCAGCAAATTCATGTCGCCACAACGGTCCGGACAGCTACCGCCATCTATGAGCAACGGCAGCAACCAGACAACCGGCTTGCTGGTTGCCTGGTTGCCGCCGCCGCTTATAGATGGCGGCAACCTTTCCAGCCTTTCCACTCCGGCTTGCCGACTTGCAGCCGGCCATTTCTTCATTCCCACCATAGTACAGTGAAACCCGTTTTATAACGAACAGCAGGAAACGCTCCGATCAGTTCGATATAGCAAAAAACATTTACAACGAACTTCCACGATGAGTTCGTTGTGAGGCGACAGCTTCTCTTTCTTTCTCATCTCTTCACTTCCGCCTTGTAATAACACGCTGGAAAGTGTTGTTTTTTTGTTGTTGTTTTTTTGCATGCGTGCAGTGTTGGTTTTTTTTAGCTTTCTCCCCTTCTAAATCGCTTCTCTTCGCTCAATTTTGTTCGCAACTAGAGCTTTTGGCATTTTCTTTTTTTCCTACTTCTTTTTTGGGGGAAGGGACAGGCTAGGAGACGATCGTTTGCGCGTTTTTGGAAGCCTTTCCTGGGGGAAAAGTTTGATATAGCCAATATGTTGTTCGTTATAAAACATACTTTTTACATGCATTTTTATTTAAATTTTCCGTGAGTTCGATATCGACAATAATTCGCAGTACGAGTGTTCGTTCTAAACGGGTTTTACTGTACAGCTTCGCTGGTCTTCTTCCTTCACCAAAATAAAAAAAACTAAAAGTTTTTTGTTTGTTTTTTATGAATGTATTTGCAGTTTTTTGGGAGCCACGAAAAATGAATTTTATATTTATTTATATTTTTAATATTACGTGTGTGCCTTTGATGACCCACGACTTTGATTATATTTGGTACGTGTGTCAGAACAGCACGTGACCACAGAGAAGAGAGTGAGCGCAACTCAAACCGGCCAGTTCTCAATCAACCATTTTCGGGAGGAAAAAAAAGAAGTATTTTTTGAGCCGCAAATTGTATTTTGGGTAGCTGGGCTCTCTTATGTCATCTAGAAATAAAAACCTTGGCGAGCATAAATACCCTGTCAGTGTCACTTTAAAGGAGCTGTGCAACGATTTTAACGTTGAAAGAATTGGCATCTGCTTTTGACATTGTTCACCTTGTCACAAAGGACAGAAAACACACCTCCTTCCTTCGAAATGTTGCAATTCCGCCGCGTAATCGCGAGGCAAAAATTAGAATATTTCTCGACCTGCAGCCGCGAGCGGCGGCCATGAGAAACACACGGCATGACGTCAATGGGGGTTTTGTAGAAAGATAGCAAGTTGTGCGAATACCTGCTCGATAAAAGGTAACTTTTCTATAAATCTTGTCGTTCCAACATAAAATATAAATGCGTCAAAAACCTGGTATTATCGACAAAACTTTTATTATACAGAATTTTAGTGGCGCCATCTATCCTAGGTCCACAAAACGGTCAGCTCTACCTGCTACCGCGAACAGCGGAACAGCCGCCAGAAGCCGGAGGGGGAGGGGGACAGGGCCAGACGGGTATGGGCGGACCCGGATGAGACTTTCCTCCTTTCACCATATTGTTCACGCTGCGCCCGCCAGCACGTGGTCATGCGGTCGCGAGCGGATGAGTTCTCGCTGCTCACTGATGGTTCTAGAGAGACAGCTTCACCGGAACCCCGCGCCACCCCTATTGACGTCACAGCGCACGTGACTCGGAAGATGGTGAAGGAGTTGAGAGGTTCCGAAAACCTCAATCTTTGTCCATTTTTAAAATAAAAACTAGGAAAATGCAGGCAAAAGCAGTTTTTTGTTCTTTACTTCAAAAAGGTCGAGACACCAACTCCCAAATTATTTAAGCAAAGCACTGAAACTGTTGCACACTCCCTTTAAAGGGAAGGTGAAGCACTTCTTTCAAAAAATGAGATGGAGGTTGATTCTAGCGTATTTTATTTCGTAAATTTGAATTTCACATTCGTCTTCCCTGAAGATGTAACTAAATGTGAGGAAACATGAAAAACGTCTGACCAGTCGTGAGGTCATAAGAGGATCTTTCGGTCGCCAAGCGCGTGTCGCTCGAGGGCTGCGCGTGCAATCGCAAGCTCACCAGGTGCATTGCCTCTCACTGACACCAGCCGTGACGTCTTTTTCTACACTTTTTAAAAATAGCAAGAGTGCGCGTGTAGAGCTTTGTTAGGCGCTGATGATGCGCGAGGGCGGAGATTCCGAAAACTCCTTTTGTGACGTCGCGCTCTGGGAAGAAGGCCCTTCAGTAGTACTTTGAAAATGATTTTCTGCAGCCTCCATGCACCAAATTAAAAAAATAATTTCGATATTCGAGATTCTGGAGGTCAAATGAGGACGATCTAAGTGTTTCCTTAAATGCAGAACTGCTTCAGCTTCCCATATTGGGCATCAAATACGTGTAAATGCCAACTGCTTAAAGAGGCGCAAAGCACTTTCTGCAATACTCTATTCATGGTCATAACTCAGCCTACAAGTTCTAAGCATTCTAAAAAACGAAACATTACATTCATGCGTGGCCGATTTTTCTATTAAAGTCGGTATCAAAGATAAATTACGTCGGGACAATCGCAGACACCAGAGGGCGCCATTGGACGACGAGAAGTGTTTCTCTGACGGCGCTCTCTGCAGTCTGCAAGCTAGCCCAACTGTTCCCAAGTGCCAGCCACTGCTCCCAGCGTGCCGGGGCGATGTGGAAAAGCTCAACGCATGTGCTGGTGAAAAGTTTGCTTCATACATGCCGTTGTAAAACTGTAAAGAATTTTTACAGCGGAGCTGTTAAGGGCTAGTTTCCCCAGTTTCAAGTCCGTGGACAAATAAATCTCGACGCGAAACTCTGGACAGCTACTGCCATCTATGAGCGACGGCGGCAACCTTTCCAGCCTTTCCACTCTGTTTTTCACCAGAGTGGAAAGGCTGAATTTCTCTAGGAGTCGTCCTAGAAGTCATCCTTGAGGTCATCCTAGATGTTATCCTTGAGGTCGTCCTAGACGTCGTCCTCTAGGTTGTTCTAGAAGTTGATCTCGAGGTCGCCCTAGATGTTGTCCTCGAGGTCGTCCTAGAAGTCGTCCTAGGCATCGTCCTAGGCGTCGTTTCCGAGATCGTCCTAGGCGTCGTCCTTGAGGTCATCCTAGACGTCATCCCTGAGGTCATCCTAGACGTCGTCTTTGAGGTTGTCCTAGGCGTCGTCCTCGAGGTCGTCCTAAAAGTCATCCTTGAGGTCGTTCTAGACGTGTCCTTGATGTCGTTCTAGACGTCATCTTCTAGGCGTCGTCCTTGAGGTCATCCAAGGAGTCATCCTTGAGGTCGTCCCACCATAGTACAGCTTCGCTGGTCTTCCTACTTCACCAGAGTGGAAAGGCTGAAATTCTTTTAATGCAATAGCATTAGAACATTCTTTGTGACGAAAACCTGGCGGTGTCTTTTATTTGTCACTTGTCGCGTGCGACGCTCCCATTGGTTTGAAGCGCTGACGGGAGCACGCGACAACCTCTCCCTCTCTCCCTGGCACTGACAAAAACTGCCAAGTTTGTGCCAAACCAGCCATTTAGTTTTCAGCAAAGTCTTGCACACAGCTGGCGCATAGCCAAAGAGGAAGAGGCAGTGCGCAACACCTCGTAGATAACAAAGCCGTAGTGCTGAGGAGATGGCTTAATCAGAAAAGGCTAACGCTGGACACAAATTTGAAACGAGTGCTGCATCAGCATTCGGCTTCAAGTCAAGTGTGAGCCAAACGTTGACGCAATCGTCATGTCCAATCTGTCCCCAGCTTTGGCCTTCTCTGATGACGTCGTGTCATTCAGCACTACGGCTTTGTTATCTAGGAGGTGTTGTGCCGCGGCGCGGTGGAATGCGGGCGTGCTCATTTGCCACTCTGCTGTTGCCGGTTGTTCTTCGCCCTGGGTTTCCGTAGTAGTGGTGCATGGGTTGTATTGTGTGTGTGTAGTTAAAAGGATGGATGCGGTTCACTCCACAAGTGATTTAGATGCGTTTCCTACCTCCAGTGGTATGGATGCTTGTGGTTCTTTCACGAGTGATATGGATGACAGTATCAGAGACCGTCGACGTACTCTGACAAGCAGAGTGCAACAAAGGGTTGAAAAAAATTACAGGAAGGATCATTGGTGGATTCTTGGGGTATTCGGTAGCATGACTCTTGAAGAATGCCACACTTTTTGGCCTCGTTACGGGGTCAGTGTTAGCGTTTCCCTTAGGGAAACGCTAACACTGACCCCGTAACGAGGCCAAAAAGAGGCAGCGAAAGAGAAAGCCGAAAGAATAACACTGATCCCGTAACGAGGCCAAAAAGAGGCAGCAAAAGATAGAGGGAGCAAAAGAGAAAGCCGAAAGAAAAAAAGACACTTAAGACTGCCAACGTTTCGGAATGCGAAAGCATTCGTATATGTACGTAGCATATTCCTACAAGCTGCGTGCCGCGCTGAGCTCGGCCGTGCGGCCGCTCCGGAGTCTGCCCAGGCGGGCTCTGTTGGCTCTGCAGCCGGCCGTTCCCTCTTACCGGCAGCCGGGCCACTGTGCCACCATGGAGAGAGCGCTTCTCTGTGGGGTGGCTTTCCTTGGAACTTCGCGTGCCAACTATTGGGGTGGCTGCTACAGACTACAGCCAAATACGATATAGCTTCGCCAATACTGGAAACTCCTCCGAAAACCTATGGCAGCGGCGGCGAACGTGACAGTGGCGCCTCTAGCGGACTCAGAGTCTACGGAAGCAGACGACGCAATAGAAAAGTATAGGCTCCGCGACGTCCTCGAGCTTTGCGTGCCCCGTTTCGTCAGCCCAAAAGCAGAAAAATTTCATTACGGTCAGTCTGCTTGCAAAGCAGAATCCGCTGATCGCAACTGCAAGGACAAGCAAATAACAATGCGCGCATAAACAAAGATAAAGCAGTTTATTTAGCGGTCTCAAACGCCACTCGGGGATCGCACCCGCTTGAAGCGCATCTGGGAAGCGGAGAAAGGCATTTAGCTACTCGAACTACGTCGTAAGAGGTTACTGTTTATCCGTTACAAACTGCGTTGTCACAATTTCTTACCCGAATAGGTGATTATCAAAGCGTGCGCAAACAGCATGTTAAAATTACCAGAGCAAGCGCACCAGGCTCTGCAGCAATACAAAAACAAAAAGTAACTAGAAAAATGACAGTACAAACACTTTCTGAACTTTGCAGAAAAGATGGGGTCCCCATCCCAGACAAAAATAAAAAGAAATGCGTCCCGCATTTCTTCTTATTCTCGCGAACAACGGCGAACGAAACAAAGAAGTTAGCATACGATACAAAGATACAGATCACCCAGCAGAGACCTCCTTCAACGACGACGATCGCACCGGGCGTCGGTAGGAGCATTGCAAATTAGCAGGTGATGCTCGCCGTTGGTGTTGAGTCCACAACAAACAAAGCAGAAGCAACATTACGAAACTATCAAAAAAACAAAAAAAAAAAGAGCTTCACTTTTTGTTTTTCAGCTGCACGTTACTTGTTTGTTTATTTGCTTTCGCGACGTTGGTAGGAACTAAGAACAAAACAGAGGAAAGGAATAACGTAGTCCAGCTCACACTGCCCGGTAAATAAGAGTCGCACGCTGCAATCTGCTTCGTGCCAGCAGTGTGTGACCTTTTTTCTAGGGCTGGGCGTCGATTAAAAATTTTAACCCGATTAATCGCCACCCTTTAATCGATTAATTAATCGATTAATCGGTCTCGTTCATTTCCATGCTTAATAATATTGATTAAAAATAAAAATTGCATCTATATTTTTTTTTTTGCTAATAATTAAAATTTTAATAATTTTAATTATGAATCAGCTTCAATATACAGTTGAGAACAGTTAAAAAACACTCACACTCACACATTATTACTTCAGCTCCATGAGGCAAAAATGTTTGTTGATATTCTTCGAGAAAGGCGACCTCCTTTGATTGCTCACAGTATACTGTAAGCAATCAAAGGACACTTGCACAGCATTGAAGTCACTGGGACATGTGTAACCTTCTGCACATGTCTGAAGTTACAAATCTCCCCCTTACAGTTTACCTTACGTTAATACTTCACCTAAATTTTTCACTTCATATAGGTGTGCCCGTCCATGTCTGCATAGTGAAAGCATTTCATTTTTATTTAATTTTGGTTCGTCAAAATTTTACCGATTAACCGGTTAAACAAATTAATCGCGATTAAAGCATTAATCGATTAATCGGTAGGTTAATCGATCAATTGCCCAGCCCTACCTTTTTCGCTTTCGCATTTCTTTTCCCAGGGACTTTGGCAGGTTGTTTGTTTGCGCGCTTGGTGCAGCGGTTGAAAAGTACATTCCAATACTTGTTGACGTATATGTCCAGGCAATCCTTGCACACCGTGCCTTTGTTTTGAGTGTCGATCAGCGGCCTCAAGTGCGTTTTCAGCTGAACTCTTGTTTGGTGAAGTATTTGTCTGTTGAGGCATCAGTGGCGATTTTGAAGCCAGACTTGGATAGTTCTTCCAGCTTAATTTGAAGTAACTTAATTACTCACGTTTGTTCGGTCTTCGGGAAGCGGAAGAAGGATTTTCCACCACATCACAAAACTTGTTTTTGCAGTGGTAAGCAGCACATGGCATGCCTGCCATCTCCAAGTATGCACTGTTGTATGCCCGAAGGCGGCTGGTTGATCAACCAACGATGACCCATAGCAGACGTGACCATGTACTTAAATAAAATTCGAAAAGAAATGTATAACGAGCTTACACTTTTTAATATATTTATTAAGTATCAAAAAGTAGTACATATGCACATTTCGGATCAGAAACTCAATCGAAGGCGAACATAGGAGCTTATCACAGACAACAGTGAAAAACAAAAAACAATAACAAAGTTGCAGATGGCCCTCCAGATGTCCGGGCATGGCTTAGCAGCCGAACCGGTGGTACTAAGCGACGAAGCGAAGGAAAGAAAGTAAAAACTAAGCCAAGCAAGGCAAAGCAAAATACGCGATGGTTACAACGTCAAGTAAACACAAGAAAGAAAAAAGCAAACAAAAAACATAAACGCAGGAGGAATAAAGACCGCGGCGGCGTAGCGTCGCCTCGAACATAAAAAGAAAGTAGACTGAAAAATGGAAGGATATATGTGCACAACCGTCCAATGAGTGCTTTTTTTTTTTTTTTTTGTAACTTTGCTTTTATTAGTTTGAGTAATAACGTCAGATTTGCATGTGCACAATCGACTTCTTTCAGAGCATACTGACATCGCAGTAACGTACGTGGTTCGAAATTGCCTTTTGCTTCTTTATCCGGAGACGATCGGGATTAGCCAGCTCGCCTATTTGACGAAACGGTTTGAAGCAGTACGTTCATGAGAAATTGGAATTGCAACAACAAAACGAATTGATCAATATGAACAGTAAAGTTGAAACGTAGCGATGTTCTGAATTTTTTTACATTGCCCTTTTTCAAGAAACAGGGCGAAGGTACATTCGTGTTTTACCTGGGTAAGTTCTGACAGTGTTTTCTTCGGGAGTGCCGAAAATTGCACCCTACAAGCTGTAACATCTTTCCCACGTGAAGCAAATGTCCTTGACTCATGAGGTGGCACCTATTTTTAACATTCAAAACCGCGAATACCCGTAACAATTTTTTTTCATTGGTCACCTCGAACGGAGATAGGCGAAACCAATGCGTTGTGGAGAATTCATCTGCTACGGAGACTCCGAGCTCGCCATGGGCGCTGCGATCACTTTTCGCCCGCGATCTGCGGGAGTTGCCAGTATTGGCTTACATGGTATTTGCTACAGCCTTCGCTCCATGGGACGTGGGAATTCGGGTGCCGTTTGGCACGGCTTCAAAAGCTGATAATGCCGATTCACTCCGTGGGACAGTTAATGCTTTTGCATTAAAAGTGGAGGGGTCAGCGTTGGTGTTTCCCAAAGGGGGATGTCTGTGGCGTTTCCAAGGGACATGCAAACGCATTCCTGAAGAATCCACCAATAGATATTTCTGTGATTTTTTCAAGATTTTATCCTTTTTATGTTTGTTTGAATTCCCATCAGGCTTTCAAACAGGTAGAAAAAATGGATGTTAACGGAAACTTATATGCTGTTGATTACCGTTTCAGATTGTTCGCCTGGTGTATGCCTGCATTGGTGCTCTGCTCTTCTCAGTGGTAAGCTAAGGTTCCAATTCTAACTTCCGACAGAAAAGCATGTTTTCAACTGTTTCATAAGATTCCTCGGAGGACTGCAGCCTTTATAGTTTTTCTCCAAATCCACGTCAACAAATCAACTTCTTGTTTTTAGTAGTTCAAGTACTGTCGCCTGGAGTATGAACTAGACTCCTAGAGCAAACCCAAGTCTCAATAGCTACACCAATAAATTGCTAATTCTAGCGCAAATTCTGTTCTACACTTCCTCGACAACTACCTTTCATTTCTCTGCAATGGTGCCGCTATTACAAGCGCAAACTAAACATAAGTTTTTCTCACTCTTGTTTCATTTTGTGGATGAATGAAGGTTGCCTGCACAAGCCTCATTGGCTCGTTTTTCAGGCATGGTTTGTGACTGTTTCATCGTGTGTGAAGGCAGCCTTTGTGCAGAACTTTTCCCACAACCGAATTAGTTCTTCCGAGACTATGACGAAAAATACTGACCAGACGCAGGCTGACTGGTTCAGTAGATGTTTTACAGAAGCCCGAGACAGGGCAGGAAGGAATGAGGGCATGGTGTACAAGGCATTGTGTCGCTATTCTTGCCTGTCCCCAACCTTGTGGTCTTTCATCAGTGTTAGAATGTCGTGACAGCAACTGGTGCTATCGTGCCTTTGAATGTGAACTGTTCCATATAGAACTACTCGGGCAGCGGTGCATTGCTTTTGTTTTCTTGAGGTAGAGACAACTTAAGCATTATGCATTATAATTTTTTTTATTGCATAACCCCTGTCAATTATGCATAATCCGGACGATAAACTGAATGATTACCTACTGTCTGATATTGCATATAGCTAGAGTAAAACCCATACCATCCACACTGAATAAACGAGAAGTTAAATGAAAGAAATGTTTGTACGCCTCTCTACGCAATCTCATTTTAATGTTTCTCTTGTGGCTCCGAGAACAGAATTGTTGACTGAACTAATGTTTCCTCCACTTGTTCCGCCCCCTCCCCCTTTATTTTTTTGTTTGCAGTACTTAGTATTTGATACCCAGATGATGCTTGGCGGCAACCATAAGTACAGCGTCTCACCGGAAGAGTACATCTTCGCTGCACTCAGCCTCTACGTTGACGTTGTCAACCTGTTCCTCATGATTCTGCAAATTGTTGGTTATGCCAACAAGGACTGAAGAGGCCCGGTTGGTCCCTTTTGAGCTCTCCCCATTCATTCCTTCTCCCCGTCACCACACCCCATTCTGCCTCTCTTCTGCCTCATTTCTTGTGCATTTCTGAGTGCTTCTAACATACTACTCTTATTTTGGTCCGATGCTTGGGCGCATTTGCTTTTTCATGTTTTTTTTCACAAAGATCCTTACTTAAATGCATGATTGCTATTACTACAGTCTTACAAGGATAGGATGGTTCCTTTTAGAATTGGTACTTTATTTAGATTAAAGTAGTTTATTAACCTCGTTGAGTAGTACTTGAGATAGAGGGCATTGAGGAAGGGTTGGTCCAGTTGCACAATTTGCACAATTTTGGTGAATTCCCGCTTGCCTGCACCCTTCAGCGCCCAAAGGAAAAAATCGTGCCGAATCTGTTAATGAATTGGTTTTTGGAAGAGTTTTCGTTTTCGTCTGGCAACTGTGGGAATATAGTGGAGTTTGGCCATCACAATCCAATTCAGGTTTCCGACTCCATGGCATTGTTCAACTTCAATTTTACCGGCAGTCTTATTGCAGCGCAGTTTATAGTCAGTTTTAGTGGCATTTCAAAGCGCACTACTGAAAATTAATGAGTGCAAGTAATCCTTTTTTCCTGCATGCGCGTGTTCAGAAGCATGACACTGTTTTGTAGAAATGTGCTCGCACATGGTTCCCGTTCCATTAGGATGCTCGGTCGGGACTTTTTTGTCACGAATTGTTGCCTTTTTTACGTCAAACGATGTAAATCTTTGACAGTCCTGCTCGTTAAAACATCTGTGCATTAAGGAACTTAGTACATTTCTAATGATAAAGCTTTTGTGTACTAAATTCGATTTTCTGGAAGCTAGTTCGCAATCACGAACAAGAAAAAGCGAAGCAGACCAAATGTTAAGTGTTTACACAGTAAGAGGTTGTCAGGAAGTGACAGTAAGTCAAATGTTTGTCACAAGGCACGAGAAGTTATGAGGTCCAGAAAATGCTGACCTTTGTGTCATCTGAGAAAGCTTTGTATGTACCAATTTACCTCTCTTTATTTTCTAGAGGGCTAAATTGGTACTTTACAGGGTGTCCCAAAAAAATTTATGAGGTATTATTTACCACAAAAATAAGTGTTCATTCTCCGCCCAAATGTAGCGCTAGTGGGCCAAACCAGATGCCAAAGTTTCAGAACTAACCGTTATCTTATTCAAAAGTTATAAGTAGGGTTCCGCGTTTTCGGTTTTTATTTTTTCAAAATTCGGCATACTTTTTTCGGTGTTTATTTTAAAATTCAATTTTCGGTTTTTTTTCGGTGTATATTTATTTCCAAAAAAGTTCACCGGTTTTTTTCGGTGAATATGAACGAAACTCAATCGGACACCGGATAAGATGATCCTTGTAGCTGTGATAAGTATTTGTGATCACTCAAAGAATAATGACACATATGCATGCGTCGTCTTCGCTACAGCTTCCGTCAGGACCTCGAAATCGCGGAATTCGCAGGCATAATCTTCAGCGCGCTTCTTTTTCCTTCCCATTCTGACGACGTGACCGTCTGAGGTGATTACCGTACAGTGACCAGCGGAATGGAAAAAAAAAAGATCTATTGTATTCATGTTCTCAACCACAGGGAAGTTTGAGAGAAGGTGTTAAGAAAGGTATTAACGGCTTTCTCGATGTCCTCTGAAGTGCATGAAGCGAAAAACCTTATACTAGCCGACATCCGAACTTTTTTTTTTTTAGGACTGGGAACTTGACACACAACATAGCCCGATCACAGAAAAGACACAGATGTACGGTGAAGGCCAATCCAATACCTTTTTTGTTGTATGTTGAACCTTGGAAGAAGGCAATTACGAAGGTGTCACACAATGTCGAACCTTGCAAAGTCCTTTCTCTCTCCCCCCCCCCCCCCTCCCCCACCCACCTCGACGCGGCCCTAAAAAAACTGACCTTTTTTTGTTAAAACCGAATTTTAGAAAACGGATTAGATGTACTTTTAGCGGTTTTTATCGGCTTAAATCGAAAACGCCAAACCTACAAACTGACCTTTTTCGGTTAAAACCAAATTTCCGAAAATGGATTCGGCGTACTTTTATCGGTTTTTATCGGTTTAAACCGAAAACTCCGAACCCTAGTTATAAGGGATTTTTTAAATATTTTCAACGGGAAAATGGGGGTAGCGGGGGCTCTTGAATGTATGGAGCTGAATGGTGCCAATTACCAAAAATGGGCGAAAATTAGTCATTTTCCATTAAAATTTTCAGAAAATCACTTGTAACCTTTGAATGAGATAACAATTCTGAAATTTTGCCATCTGGTTTGGACCACTAGTGCTAGATTTGGGTAAAAAATGAGTGTTCAACAATGCAAAATTCATTTTTGCAGTAAAAAAAAAAATTGGGGGGGGGGGGACATTTTGTACAATGACTTCAATGGTGAGAGTAAGCATGCCTGTATCAATCCTGCTACCTTTTGTCCACTATCACTAATGGAAGCAAAACATAAATTTGAGTAATTTTATGGTACAGCTTGACAGCTGTCGAAGGGCAATTCGGCCAGTACAGCATAACTGCTAACTTGGGGCTTTTAATGGGCATCACACAGTAGTGGTTACATGAATGCATGTCTGTACCACTAATAGGGAAGTGCACCAAATTGCTCAAACTTATGTATGTGCTCCTCCAAAGCTGCTCCAAAATGAGAGTTTTTATGATACAAAGGTGCTCCAAAACGAGATATTTTTTTCTGCTCCAAACATTGCTCCAAACTCGAAAACTGGCATGACCATCCCTGATGAAGCACTGAGCTGAGTTGCACAGCCTGTCATGCCTTGAACAGATGCCTTGATTTTACTCTGCAATTTGATATAGGGCTCAATTTAATGCAGCTTGCATGTTAAATTGTTTTTTTTTCTCACACTTTGATTTGGAAAGACTAGCTTTACCTACACTCTTTGTCACCTCTATGAATGCAGGCAAATGTGTTCAGGGAGGATTGCATTTTCCATTCTTTTCTGCTCGTCTTAATCGTCGCCTCTGCATTGACTTTCTGGGCATGTGATCGGAGGATGTCTTAGTGGCACGATTCAGTTGCTTGTGTGTTGCACTCTCCACTCCAATTTGATTTCAACCGTTTTGCTTCATGCGTGTCCCATCGAGTAGGAACTTTAAAGGAATACTGAAATGAAAATTGAAATATACCTCTCACATTTAGAAATAAATTCTACAACATCTGTAATTGAAAATTGCGTGTTTGTATCTTGTATTTTTCGTCCCAAACGGCCGACTCTAACGAGCACTCGAAGAGCAGCCATTAAAGAGCGCAATGCGTCACGGCAGACTCGGCGCATTCATGACGTCCATTTTCCCATCATGGGCAAGGCTACGCTGAGGCTGGCGGGGTTATGAGCTTCACCACTTGATGGCGTCAACGCGTTACAACCTAGCCGTTTGAGATGCCCATGAACTGGTTGGACCACACCAGCAGAGGCGAAAGTGACTCACCTGCGTCCAAACTCCGCTGACCTCCTTTTGGTCTCGCCCTATCTCCCTACAGGAGTTGAATAGGCGGTGGAAAGAAAGAAAATCTGGTTCTGCCAAGTTTGAGAGGGAGCGCACACACATAGCTTGCCACCATACTCCGCGGAGGAGCACTATTTTAGGGGAATAAAGATGTAACAATATTCAAAGTAACTTTGGGAACCTCCATTAGGTGCAATCTGGTGATTGTTTTTTTTTTTTTTTTTTTTTTGCTTTAAAAAAGTTTTTAAGACTTTCTAAACAAAAACGTAGGTGTCTGTGGTGTTGCCACAACATGGGGAGATGACAGTTAGACAGTAAAATAGGTGCTAGAATTTTGTTTCAGTACCCCTTTAAAGGGGGACACTACCCAAGAGGGTCAACTTTTGAAGCTATGGCCTAATATGAATGAAATTTACAGTATATACCGGCAGTTGCATGGCAGAATGCAGTGCAAAGTTTCATCTATGTACCGTATTTACCCGAAAATAGGTTAGACCCCTATTTATTGAACCAACCGAGAATAAAAAGAAATAATTCTAATATAAGTCTTTTTTTTTTTTTTAAGGAACAGGGGAAAGTTGGAAACAAACCTTTATTTACAGCACTCTCGGACTAAATCGCAGGGCGATGCCAAAAACTTAATCATCGTCAGAACTTCCGGACATGTCATCGTCGTCCGAAGCTTCGTCGGCTTGGTAGACATCCTCGCAAATTCGCAACAATACCTCACTGACACTGTTGTAAAATGACAACGAGAAAGGAGGTGGAGACGGGCAAACCGACAAAAGACCAAATTGGAGGACGCGAGCAACCTCGTGAGCCGCCGCAAGCCAACAAACTAAAATAACCTCCTTTTTTTTTTTTTGCGCATGTTTGCGAGGGATTGGAGGGCAAGGTGCATTGCGTTCCTCTCCCCCCCTTCCCCCTTGCCCAGTGAGGGGAACGCTACAGGCGCGATGGCGAAACTTGACGCCCAAGGGATGTGCGCGAGCAGTGGCCACTGCGAAGGGGTGTCGGTTGTTGCTGTTTCGGTAGGGTCGCAAAATTTGGTCGCGATTGTAGGTCGAAATTCTTTGGTCACGATTATAGGTCGACCCTTAATTTTCGACAACATTTCCGAAAAAAAAGAAAAGGTTGACTTATATTTAAATAAGTATGGTACATGAATTGTAAAATAAATTATAGTTGCTTTTATCAGGAACACACCAACTTTGTTCAGGAAAGCTAGTGTTAAAGGGGCCCACCAACAATTTTTTGACTGGTTTGAAGTTCGCGCTGAAACGGAGCTCCATGAAAGCAGGAACACCGAGGAAAAAAAAATATTACAGAAATTCGCAATATTTTGTGAGTTATTAGCAAATTAAATATTGCAGGAAACAACTTTAAATAAGCAAAACATTGCGCTTCATGGCGTAAAATGAAACAGTTTAGCGATTGGAGCAAAGCGGTTGACCAATTGGACGCGAGTTTGGTTGATAGCCCGTTGGCCCGGTCCACCGGTCGGCCATTAGGCCTCGCTGCAACCATCGTAGCTTTGGAATCGGGTTGCCATCATCGATGAATTTACCGGGCTTATCGGATTTTGAGCGCCGGATTCTTAAAAAGGAGTGCGGAGCTGGGCGTCGCGCCGTACGAGGCCCCACCACGCAAGCGCCGCGACGCGTCTCTGCCTCAGTCCGCTTCGACAGCCGCGGAAGCCTCCTCGTCGTCCCCCGCAACTCCGCCACCGGAGCCACCTCGGCGAGTAGGAGGTACTCCGCCGCTGGGAGGCGCGCATGAGCGACGAGGCGTTGTTTTCGCCCTTTTTTAACTTTAATTTGCAACTTTATTAGCTCTATAAAAACGACTTTTTAGAGAAATAATGACGGTTAACGTGTGATATACTTTATTCCGCTTCAAAATTTCTGGGACGGCTCTCGCCGATCACGAAACCCAGTGAATGTGACGTATAGTGAAAGGGAGCGCCGTTATGTGCGCGCATTCGGCACCTCGCGGCGCCACCGTCGGAGGAGGTGTTTCCGAGTTGCCAAATTAAAATATGATGCACTAATATTTTTAAAGTTTTTCGTTGTCCACTGGGTTTCCGGGACCACTAGCGTGGAGAAACCGCAAAAAAAAGTAGGCGCTCAAATACTGTTGGAGGGCCCCTTTAAGAAACTAATGCAATACCCAACATTTTTTACTCTAGATCTGCAGCAGAATGCCTGGTTTCGTTCACACTGTGAAAACAAAATTTTTAAAAAGCAATTTATTTTATGCCAAAGGGCCGTTCACTTTCTTGCAACCAAGTACGACCGAGAGAGACGAGACTTGTTAAAATCTCTTAAAATTTCTTAGGACGAGAGAACACGCTGGCGCCATCTATGCGGTGACCCTGGAACTGCATTTCACAAGAGCGAAGGTTTTGCGGTATTTCCGAGGTCAAATGTGCGTAATACCTATAATAAAGGCTCGTTTATAACGTTGACAAAAGATTTTCGAGCCAAGAAAGAAAGGATAATGCGCGAGAGAAATAGAAAATATGCCGGGCCGCCAAGTTTACACTGCTACCCAATAGATGGCGCCAGTGTGTCCTCTCGTTGTAAGAGGTTTCAAGGAACCCAGTTTTAAGAGGTCGCAAGGGTGTGAACGGGCCTTTAGCTTCTTAGGACGGCTTACGACCGGATGCGCAGCAATGCAGCCTTTCCTAAGCCGTCACAAAAGGCTTAAAGGGTAACTGCAAAGAAAAAAAAGTTTTTTTTTAAACAGCCTAATTGGAACAAGCATGTCAAAAAACAATTTTTCTGCGAAAAAACAAACTTTTTACAGCAATATTTATTGCGTGAGACTGATTTTAGTTTGCGGCTATTTCGTCCATTTTAAATCGCCCGCCACGAAGTTGGGGTTCCGTGACGTCAACCCCAATCGGCTGCTATACTTCTCATTGGCTAAGAGTTTGATTGACAGCTTAGATCTTGGTTGTTAAACCTTTGTTATATGTTGCAATTTCCTTTCGAGCTGCATATTTTTACGTTTAAAGAATAACCCATGTGATGAAAGTTACTATTCTTTACAGAAGGTTTACAAAACGGGCACTTCCGTTTGGATTCATACCATAACAAACAAAAGCTTCGCCATTCTTTCATGGCCGCCGAAGACTCTGCTCCAGCCTGTCTCGCCTACCTCGACTAGTCGTTTCGCCGAAGTGATCAGTGTTTTGTGCTGACCCAGGTGCTTGAGTGAGACTTCCAAAAGTGAAGTAGTGTGTGTTTAGCAGCTGTCGCAGGTGTTAGTGATAGGAAGCGACGCGGGGTTTTGGCTTTCATAGCGCGGTTCTTTCGTTTTCCTCTTTGCTTGCTTAGCGTGCTGCTTTTTTTTTTTTTTTTTTTTGCTTGCTTGCTTGCGGGTACAAATGCCGACTTTTCAGAGATTTCAGATGAGTGATCCCGACAGCGAGCCTTCCAGCAGCCATGTCGCCCCGAAAGGAATGCTATTTGGCTGGAGGCAATCGGGCGTTCGCATAGCGACAAACGTGTCCAGTTACGTTCTCGTCATATCGCTCCGGAGGCCGTCGAGATTCGCACTGGGTGCATCGAACGTCCGCGACTAGACACAAAATAAAAAAAAAGCACTGTGTTCACTACGTAAAAAATGGTTTCAGTTCATGCATCTGTGGGCAGGTACAAAATCTTGCCCAAATTTATTCACACTGCACGATGAGCGCAACACGTCGCTGTGCAAACGCAGTCCAACTACACGAAGCATAAAAACGGCAGATTTAGGGCAACAATTCAGAAAACGGCCCGCAGCTTTTTACTCACTGGTAATGCGTAGGGAATCTTCCACATTTTGGAACGAAACGAAGGAAGATTTACTTTTAAAAACGTTCGCTGCGTCCTCCCGGACCAGTTTGACTGGATCAGCTGACGACGACGGGACTGAACCCGTTAAACATCAACCCCACAAAACCAATTTGCGCTCCGTGTTAGTGTGGGTGCAAGTTCCAAGCACCGCACCACACACACCACGAACATTTCAGCTGTTTTTCGCATCGCCGTGTTGCACCAAACAGAAAGAGATCGCCGAAGTCAACGCAGCGCCGTCGTGAACCTTGGCTTGTGGTTGCGCACTCGTGGACCCTGTGACTCCCTTCGCTTTCAAAGCACACACGACGATTACGAATGATACTTTCCGTCTACCGCGAACATCACAGGCGCTCTTCTCCGGTCACGTCGTCGCTACGAGCTCGCAAACCGCGCAGCTTCTGGTTTAACGTGCGTTGTTGCCAGATCTTACCGGAAGTCGAGACGCTGCGTCAGAGAGTGAGTGAGGGGCGGGGCGTACTTCTCCTCCACGGGGGTCGAAAGAGCGGGAGTTTCAAATGTGGAGAGGTTCTGGCTCCGACTAAATTACGTCCTGTGGCGTAAATATTGCTAAAAAAATTTATTTTTTTCGCGGAACATTTGTTTTGTGACATGCTTGTCCCAATTAGGCTGTTTAAAAAAAACACTTTTTTTTCTATGCAGTTACCCTTTAAAAACCGGTCTTGTCTCTCTCGGTCGAAGTCAAGCGCAAGTCTGTGCACGGGCCTTAACGTTGCAGTGAAAAATCAAAATTCTTTTCCCTTTTATGTAGTCGACAAAATCGTAACATCTTTTATATAAGAGATCCACAAAGTAAAAAAACAATTCCACAGTTGCATTGCTTATATAATTCCAGTTAGGAAAAACAATGAGTGAGTCTTTTCTCTTGTCCCATTAGCAAACAGTTGTTTTCCTAAAGCGAAATTTATGCTAAAAAGTGGAACGAAGAAAAATGTGTTCTAAGTGCTCCAACCCCTACCTTTTCTTTAGCATCGGAGGACCAAAAATAATTATAAAAAAATTAATTATGCAGTGTAAACTCATGAAACTTTCTGGGAATACTCTTGTGGGTCGCCTGTCAGTACCGACCGATCAGGCCGAGTTCCATTCGCCCCAAGGAAGCCACACGGGGAGCGCTATCATGAAGAAATACTTTATGAATACTCAATTGTGTGAGTCGGCCGGGTGCTGCGGAGGGCCAAGGCTGCCTTGTGGTCCGGGTCTTCCCTGGGTTCGCTCAGCACCGTCTCTTCCGTTCGTCACGACACCTGGAACTGTCACCCTCGCGCACACACCACGAGCGTCCACCTTTCTTCTTCTTCGCCCACGGCGCCGTCCATCCACGTGCAGTGCGGCTCATTGTCCCCCACACTCTTTAGATGTTAGTGGATGTAAATATGGCATTTTTCAAAATCAACTTTTTTTGCAGACATTTCTTTTTTTCTGGGTAGTGTCCCGCTGATGTTGTTAGTGTTTCTTTAAAAAGCAGCTCTGCTTCACTTTTGGTTTAAAAAAACAATGCAGTCGTCTTTAGTATCACCTAGGAATACCGCACATCAAGTATTACGACCTAGTTCTGTCTAAATGTTTCTTAAACAGTCCTGCAAACTTTGCAACGCGACAAGTTGCAGAAATCGGCTGACTCTAGCGGGCGAATTCAGGCGCAACCAACAGCGCAGTCAAGGCAACGGTGTGGGCCTAGCCAACATTGAGCAAAACGTCAACCCCATTGCCTCTTTTTGTTTGTTTTTACTTCTCTGGGCAAGCTTAACAGGGGACGGCAGCAATGTTTCCTTTTAGAGCTGAGCGCAATAGTGTCCATGTGATTGGCATAAAGTGCCTGTGGAGCGCGCTTCTTGGGAGTCACCCTGCCTGAAGTCACTTTAGTCTGGCCATCCTGCCATTACAGCCGTCTCCCGCGTCAGAACCACTGTCGTCGTCTCACCGTTTGTGATTATTGTCTCTCAGTTTCGTTCACACTATGTGCACAGACAGATGCCGCTGTTGTGCAGTCGTCGTCAAATGTCGTTTACACCAAAACATGGTGAAGAGTGCGATGCAGACGACACTTGCGTCTGGCACACACCCGCCCCAACGGTGGCCCGCCAATCCGCCTGTCGCGTAGAGGATCACGGGACATATCGTTCCACGTTATAGCCATGTTTTTGGAGGCCCGAGGCTAATGTTGCCAGACAAAGCCGAGGTTTCGATTTCGATTTCTGCTCACATTTTAAGTGAGATTTAACAATATATATCCCATTTTTTGCGAAGCAATTGATGTAGTGTCTTTTATTGGTGCATTTTAATGTGAAATTACTCATTATTAGGAAAGTTTCTAAATGTAGGGGAGTTGCCCTTTAGAGGGATACGGAAACCAAATTCCAGCGCACATTTTTTAGCTTTATTGTGTTGCATGTTGCAGCATAACCTCAAAGATACCAGTCTTTCGTTAAAAGGCACGAGAAAACTAATTTTAAAGCTAATTAAACAATCTTTCAATATGCACCTGGTGGATGCATGTGGAGCCTATTTAGGAGGTAATCTAGCAACGTTGGGGAACTTGCTATGTAGTCATGACGTAGCAAGTTCCTTCATAGCTTTCGTCAGCTCACAAATTGCGCATTGTACCAGACCCTCGTTTGTGTACCCGGACACAGCCATTCTCCCCCTAGAAGATTAGCCCGTCGCTCAAAATTTTGACAAAGTTGCTTCTCCCACCCCGTTCACCTTTAAGCTGACAGTGCTGTGGAAGCTACGTGCTCCTTGGGCCAGCCACACGCTCGTCATCCCACGGGTACTTCGAACAACTCGGTTGTAACGCGTTGACGCTATTCACACCACCACAACGCTGACTACGCGACCAACGGCAAAGCTCATAACCACGCCAGCCTTGCCACGTCACAAATTCGGGAACTTTTTTTTTCTGTTTTTGTTTGCACCGGATATTCCATGACGCGTCGCGCCCTCCGTTCGCTTCTCTTCGAGCACTTGCTCGAGTGCACCGTTTGGAATGAAAAATATAGCCAGTCGTTCGAAATAGAAACGGGCGATTATCATTTACGGTTATTATCCGTCGTGCTCGACTCATTTCCGAAGGAAATGTGAATATTTTAATTTTTGTTTCCGTACCCCTTTAAGGGGAGAGGCAAGTCGAAAAGCATCATTTTCCAAAAAAAAACAAAAAACACCGTTTTGCATTTTAGAGTGTTTATTAGCTTTTAACCTTCATATTTTATGTAGAAAAATGAATAAGAACCGAACATGATTGCCAAAGTTGCTCAGATATGCATTTGAAGAACTCCCTGCAACCCAGAAAGGCATAAATTTTAGTCATTTTTGTGTAAGCAGTTCTGCAAACTGACATTTCCCTCCATCACATATCACATCTATTTTGAGAAGTAGGCCTAGCCGTCTTCTCTTTGTCACATTCTTCTGAAGCTTCGATTTCTCACAAAAGATATTAACGAGGAATCATTTTTCCCCTCGTGAAAGACCGTAGCATCATATCTCTGGTAATAGTTGAATGTTTTTCTCTGGTAATTTTTGGGCATCTTCACATTCTGTGCACAAGAATTCTTGTTCTCAATATACTCTCCTATCACAACCAAATTTGCCATGCATATGCTTTAGGACATATAGAATGCAACTATCAGGGCTTTGGTTAGAATCTATTTTTATATTTATAAAAACTCGAAGAAACGTTTGTTAGCCCTTAAAAAGTAGCACTTCTGCGATTTGCTATTATTTTAAAATAAGAGGTCTTGCACGCATTATCTTTGTTGTTCACTGAACTTGGTGGCTTAAAATTAGCAAATAGACCAATTGCCATATTACCCAAGCATCAAGGGGAATGCAGAGATTGGTGTTCCACGCGCCTCACATGCTGGCGTCAGCAGTAGTAACTTTTCTAAAGCAAATTCCTAATACAAATGACATCTTGCACGCGTGTTCGTCAACGCTTTATTTTGGTTATTCACTTCGAATTGTTATACGGGCAAGGCGTGCGCATTTGGCGCGTGGAACACCAATCCCTGCATTCTCCTTGATGCTTGGGTAATATAGCAATAGGTCTATTAGCTTTCTTGCTAGGCTTGCTAGACACTGCCTAGAGATTTAACTTTTAAACTACTCAAATGGTCAGAACGAAATTTGCAGGGGATATTTAACGTCAGATGTAGGTGTACTGTGCAAACTTTCAGCTCTCTAGGCCAACTTTACATAGCTGCATAAGATGTGTCACTCTTCATTAAGAAATCTAGGATATGTAAATGAAGCTATCAAGCACCATTTTGACTGCTGGAATATAAAGTGGGAGATGTGGGACTTCAGGCTATCTAGTTTTTTTTAACTCAAATGTAAATGTTTCAGGAAGAGTTATCACCTCAAAATATGACATGCATATCTGTCCTATAATAAGTTTTCAAAACAGTGTTTTTTCAATGAGGACATCAATTTAAAACAAAATAAAGTAGATAGCCCGATTCCCCAGTAAATTTCAGTTCAGAAGCATCTTGATCGTGGTCTCGGAATACTTTTACCTTCGAACAAAAGATTCCTTCGTATGAAATTTGCAGCAAAAAGTGGAACTGAGAAAAATGCATTCATACATTGAACTCCTTTACTTTGATACTGCCTCACAATGTGTTGGAAATATTTTATATCAATGTAACCATTTGGCATATGGCTAGTAAATCCAGTGTAAGGGTGTATAATTAGTTTCTAATACCGAAAACCTCATAATTGAAAACTGAATCTTTTCAAAAAAAGTTCGAAATTTAGTTTTATGTGTTGCCATGCCCCATGTGCATGCATGAACATGTTTTTTTCATTGCATATGCATTGTATCCAGAACGTAAAAAGCTGTATAAAAGCTAATACCAGATTTAAAGAAGGGAGCTCAAGCACTATAAACTGAAAAATTTCATTCAGTTATAGTAAATAATATAATAAAATGTTTTCCCGTGGCATTGTCATCTCAACGAAAGCCGTGTGGGACCTCTTTTGTTGCAGTACATTCTGTTCGACACCCAGCTGATGATGGGAGGCCGGCACACGTTTGCAATCTCTCCCGAGGAGCACATCTTTGCGGCCCTCACACTCTATGTGGACGTGGTCACCCTCTTCCTCTACATCCTCCAGATTGTGTCCCAGGCAAGCGGAGAGCGGCGGTCCTCCGGCAGTTTTGTGTGACGGCCACAATCTTCCTCGGAGATGAGGGCCCTGCCCTCGGGAGGAAGGCACGCCTAACATTCCTTGTTCTTCCTAGCTTACTTTGAATCATCACCCTCTGTGCTCGGTGCTGGCTGCATGTCCAAGTTGCATGCTAAACCCGGTTTCTTTTTTTTTCTTCTTTTTTTTCTTCTTGTGCATTCAGATTTTTCTTGCATAAAAGTGGGAACAAGCACACCCTGTTTTTTTTCTTTCTTAATTTATTTGTTAAGTAGTGACATCAGATGAAGCCAGCCAGGGGGAGGGGAGGGAATTAAAGGGTGGGGAGGAGGAGGAGCTGCTTGAGAACTTTAAAACCTCTCAATTTCGTTGTTGTTGTTTTTTTTTTTTTTTTTTAATGGTTGGTACTGGATTTTGACATTGAATCGGTGTAGATCGGTGTTTGTGATTGGGAGATTTTGCAGGTGTATTGAAGGAATAGCGTTTGCACTGTCTGTGCCAATATACCGGTAATGAAAATGGGTGCTGGAAAAGAATGGTTAGCTTCACTGGCTGATTTTTTTGTTTTTTTTTTCTTAGGCTTTTGTGATCATGATGTATTGTTTTCAACGTTTCGTCTAGCACAGGTTTGTTTTCCTTGTCTCAAAGTTTGTTGATTGGATGACCAAAAGCATACGCTGAGGTGCTGACTACTACAAAGCGTTTGTTTCTTGCTTTTCAAGAAGCGCAACCTGCAGCTTTTTCTGAGCAATAAGTGGTCTTTGTGACTGGCATAGGTCGTCAATTTTAAGAAACATACTATTATAGCGGTCTTACCTTTCTTTATTCCAGCTGTACCTAAGCAATTTGTGGTTTGTTTTGTCTGGGCTTGCCATGAAACAGCACTTGTGATTGCGCGACGTGAACTGTTCCCTAGCCTCACTGAAAGTGAAAATGGTACAAACCATATTCCGAATCGTTGGTTGTGAGCCCACCAACAGCTATCACAATTAAGAATCTAGTCACGTAACCTTGCTAAAGGAGACATGTAACCGAAAACTGAGGGCAGTGTTCACTATGTTTAGTAGCTGTTACATATGTTCCCATCTATACTTAAAGTGTTAATTGTTAAGAATGAATGATTTTTTTTAGGTACCATAATATCCCGAAAGATAACCCACCCCCATTTTTCACATAATTTGCTTTTCTTTTGTTTTTTCTTTAAAAACATAAAGATGGTTTACTTCTAGTAATTGCAATGCCCTGGCCAATGGTGACCTCGGCAGAAATGGGGGTAGCTAGCCACGGCTGGAGATGAGCAAACATTGTTGAGTGCTGAAATGCTGCATTGCCCTTCAATGTGAAAGCAAATTTAACAAATCGCAGAACACAATTTTTTTATTATTGCACATTGAAGGTTAGCTTGCTCCTCATTTTCATCCTATTTGCTCGCAATTTGGTGGGCTATCTCTCCGGATATTAAGGATTTTTTTTTTGTTTGGTGTTGCATTTAAAGTTAGTTTTTGGACGTGCTATTGAACTGACTCTTGGTGTCAGAGTGGGCTTTCAGGCATCTTGTGTACATGTCCTTTTTTTTTCTTTCTAAGTTTTGTGTTTAAATAACAGAGACTGCAGCTTTAAATTAGAGTAATGTGCTGAGGTATTTATTGTTTTTGTATAATGATTGCTGCACTGAATATTTACTTTTTTTAGATTGCTGTATTTTGTTGTAGATAAATAAAGGCAATTTTATTTGGACCATGTATTTTTTATATTACCAGGACGGCCTTACTTTAAAGGGACAATGAAGGCAATTTCGGACATCTTTTTGGCGATTGAACTGGCTTCCAGGCACGTCTCAGGACACGTTGCCCAAATTTCAGCCGAAACCGGCGCTTGTGTGCCGCGCAAATCAATTAAACAGACGCGGTAATAATCACACCGGGATCGACTGGGGCGACGCCCCGAGAGTTGCGGGAGAAGCCAGGAGAAGCGGAGCTCACGTGACTGATGCGGGGCCAAGAAGCGCGACGTCACAAATGACGCGTCAGCGATTGGTCGAAACGAGAAACGTGCCCTCGTTCACGTTTTGGTTCGCGATTTTTAGGAATAATGTTCTAATTTCCGCTTGAATAACCACGAAAAGTATAAATCGGGCCGGAAATGATTACTAAACCATAAATAAAGCAGCATAATTGTTTTTTTCTTTGCTGCGCTGGACGCGAAACGGGCAACGAGCAACTATGGGCAAACAAAATAAAATAAAAAAAGAACACGGTACTCGAAGAAGAAGCTCTAGATGGCTGTTCTAACGGTCGACTGAAGACCAGTATTCGTTCGGGCGACGCTAGTTTTCACGTGTGGGTTGCTGTTCGTGTTCTTTGACGACGAAAAGAGGACGTCCGCGGAGGAACCGGATCCCGGAACGGTCGGATCGCTACCGCTTTCCCCTCGGCATCTCCTTCGCGTTCGTCCTTCGGCGTGCGGGCCGGCCTTTGCCGGCTGGGAGGTCTCCGTCGGGTCCGCCACACACGTACTCCCGTTCCGTTGGTGTTCGGTCAGTGAACGGAAGCTCGAACTCGCTCGCGAGAGCGGCATTGCCGTCCATGTTGACAGATTCGGCGAAACGACCGCGCCACTGCGCTGCTATAATCCACCGCGGTTACCAGAGTCTCGATCTCCTAAATACTACCGATACCGACTATTCACACTTGACGTCACTCCCTACGTCACCTCCGTTTTCGGAGGCCCAGAAACGAGAATGGAGATTGTTCAGTTTCGGTTTCTTTACTTCTTTCGTAGGCACAGAAATACGCGTCACAAATGTCTACAAAAAATTGGGCACCATGCTATGTTCCCAAGAAGCATAAAAACACCATTAAAAAAATTAAATAAAATCGTCTTCATTGTCCCTTTAAAGGGGCTGTGCAACAATTTTCAGACTTTGGCCAATTAACTGCGGAAATTAATCTGCGTCACCTATGAAACGAAAAGCAGGAAACCGTATTCTCTTGCGAGCGCTAGTTCTTGTTTAAAAAAAAATGAAACAAATCGAAGGTCAAAATTCCTCTCAACTCTTCACGTCGACTTTCGAGTGACGTACTCCGGGGGTTCATCCTCTCTTCAGAGACCAGCCGCTTCCTCCGCGATTGTCGACATTGATAGGATTAGTGTCGTCGAAGGTCGCGGCGAGCGATCGACACAAAGGACGGTTCGCCACGGGGCTGACGGCGAGTGTAGCAGCGGAGGGGGACAGGTTTTGTTGACTTCCGCGTATCCCCCAGAGATGGTGTCATTTTAGCTCCCGTAACCCCGACAGGCGGCTGCAGATTGGCAAATAATTCGTTTTTTGCTTTGCGAATACGCAGCAGAATACCAGTTTTTTGGGAAAAGGTGACGCGTTTTTGGTCACGGGCTTGCATAAACAATATAAAAAATGCAAACTGCCAATTATCTCGACATTAAAATCCTTGCACTGCCCTTTAAACGCCAACATACTCCACTAACCACCATCATGGCAGAGGTGGTTATCATGTGGGGCAGCCAAAGTATGGTGGCTGGAAGGGGAAGTGTGGCGGCCGGGAGCGGAGGGCTGCACAGAGTTGCGATGAAAATAATAGAGGGCGCTGCGCGCAGCAGGCGAGTTAGCGCTGGCGTGCGGAGCATAGGAATGGAGCGCTGCGCGATATTTTCCCCTTGTTACGAATACTGTAAAATAGTTGATACGCTAATAAAGGACAACTTGACTTTTTTTTTAGAGCTGTATCTACTGACGCCTTGTTACGCAATAGAAAAGAAAGAAAAAGAAGTATTTTTGATTTACATTTAGAACAAATGCGCTGGAGCAAGTGAGCGTCCACTCTGTCGAATATATTTCCGTGCTGGGGAAATTGAACTTTTTTTTTTTTTTTGCTTGATAACTTTATGAATCGTGGCCACTTCATATGCTTCAGAGTGCAACAGAAGAAAAATGTGACGAACAAGGCATAGAATGTAGAACTCACTTTTATGTGACTCTTACAGATATTGCGTCAAGAATATAAGCCAAAGGAAGAAACTGCTTGCTTCTGAAGCAGCCTTTGTTTCGACAGTCTTTTTCTTTCTCGGAAGAGTGCATGGACAGGCGTTAGTAAGCGCGCTGAGTATTTTATTTCAATAAGTCAGCCAAAAATGTCCAGGAAAAGTGTGCATGCAGACAAATGTTTGATTGCCGCTTATTCCGGAGATGCGCCACACACTAAACTACAGGTTTTTCCCCGCTCATCTTAATCCAAGCGACGTCCAATTTAATCCCAGTACCACCCAATTTAATCCAATCGCCACAGAATTCAATCCTTGCGCTACCCACTTTAATCCCGGGGTCAGTCAATTTAATCCACAATATACAGTATATGCAGTAATTGTGTTCAGTGGTCGTGTTTTGCTTACACATTTGGTAACTTAGAATAATTGTTTATACACTTAGATTTTTTGGGGGACAGCTGATCATTTGATCACTATTGTGACTACTTGGAGTTACTACTCCCACTTTTGACGAGGCATAATTCATATGGTTATTACTCTTTTTGTAACCTGGAGGTATTATGGCGCACTCGAATTTATTTTAGCTGAATGGAGGTTTTGTTCAATCTTTTTTATTACTCGACTTATCATTGATACAATTGAGATGATACAAGTACAATTGCAATTTATGATTACTCTTTTTATTACTTCGTGTTATTATTGCTCCAACTGATCTATAATAAACTCAGTTGACACTATTATTCCTCTTTTGATTACTTCGAGTTACTTTTGACCCATTGGCCATAAATTCGAATTAAACGCCATTAATGACTTCATTACTTTCAGCTAATATTCAACAAATTGAATTTTTATGTGATGATTACTGACATTATGATTACTTTGAGTTACTCTCAATTCAATTGACTTTAATTTGGCCTAAGTGACATTTGGTGACTTGTTTACTTTGTGTAATTATAATAGCGCCAATTTATCGGTTGTGAGCTCAGTCAGTCATTATTATTAGTCTTTTGATTACTTCGAGTTACTTTTGATCCAGGGGACCTTAATTCGGCCTCATTGATATTGCGATGACTAACAATTTTTGGGGGCTAATATTTAATAAATTATTTATTATTCGCTCAATTGACATTGCAATTACTTGTTTTATTACTTTGACTTACTATTGACCAAATGGACTTTAATTCGGCCTAGTTGACATTTTGGTTACTCGTTTGATTACTTCGTGTTATTATACCTCCAAATGATCTATAATGAACTTGGTTGACATTATTATGACTCTTTTGATTTCTTTGAGTTACTTTTAACCCAGTGGACTTGAATTAGACCGAAATGAAATTAGGACGACTCTTGATTACTTTGAGCTTATATTAATACACTTATTTATTATGAGCCTAATGTATATTATGATTATTCACAGCCAAAACAGCAGAACTTTAGCAGCCTCAGAAGAACGCCGACGCCCGCGAACCAACAGATCACCCGAGACCGCTGACTCTCCTGCAGACTGCAGCGCCCCTCCCGGTGGCGAAGATTTTCATCGCAACTCGCGCCCCTCTCTGACATGGCGCGCATACGGCGCCCGTCACACTTAGCCAAAGCAAGAGAAATGTTGCTAAAAGATGTGTGCTCACATAGTTTTTGTTAATTTCTAAAGAAGGAACATCCTTCACACTGAATCAAGCACCAAATAAATGGATGCTGAGAGTCAGATTTTATAGCTTCCAAAGGATTGTAGGAACATATTGCAGGCCAAACGACCCCAGGTGAGTTCTTTGGTAGGACATCTTGGAGTTTTGTCCTGAAATTTAATGCTATGAACATTGAATGCAATTTGCGGTAAAATCGAACTTTTTAATGCTAAAATGGTCGGGCAAGAGGGGTACAGATATCGTACCCCTCTTGCCAGATTTTGTTTAGGTTCATTGGCGCTTTGTTTTTCATCGCTGAGACAGCTAGAGTTCTTGTTATACGAGTCATACGGATATGTTAATGCACTTCCTAAACCTACTCAAGTAATCCATTGGTTTTTTCCACGACAGATCGTGCAATGACTGTCCTGGTCCTATTTTTAATATTTCTGTAATATATGTGAAAGCCACATTTAACACGTTTGCAAGTCCGGTCTTGCGGCGGCGCCATCTTGCTGAGTTGGGGAGCACTTGGGCGGGGCCATAATTATGGTGCCTGGAACGCGTCTCCGACTGGTGTGTTTACCGCGGCCAAAAAATGATCCCTCGATTTCCGCCTCATGACGTCATAGAATTGTCA
>JABSTQ010001813.1:0-12117 GCA_013358835.2 Ixodes persulcatus | reverse complement strand
TATTCAAATCAAAACGACAACAGCACAATAATTAGCTTTCACAGGCATAATGACGGAGCCACTTCTTCAACTCTCCCTTGCCAGTAACGCTGAAAATGTCTTCAGGAAGGGTATTAAAAATACCTGAGACGTAAAACAATCGCATTCGTTTTCCATATCTAGTGACACATCTTTGTACTTCATACCGAGGAGACGTTCTGAGGAGGTGCGATGGTGTATGAAGCGTTTTAAAACTTTGACTCCAAAAGTGGCGTAGCACAACAGTTTCAGTATACAAACAACGTAATCTCGGCATCTGCATATCTCTAAAAAAATCCTCACTAGATGAAAAACTTGAGTTATACGCTACACTTCGCAAAATTCCTTTCAAAATGTTGTCAATTTTAGAGTGCCAAGATGTTGTACAATGGGCTTGTAGCGTCACCCCATATCGCAGTACACTGTATGCAAGAGCATGGACAATCGTTTTTCTAACCTTAAAAGGAACAAACACTCTCATATTATACAACATACATGCAACTCTCCTTAGCACACAACACACATGAGCCATTTGTTTGTTCCACGACATATCATATTAAAAAATCAGACCCATATATCTTGTATAGTCCACCCAGGGAACAGGCTTACAACAACAAGGTTTACAACCAGAACTGTGTAGAAGAAAAGGGGCATTAGAAAATCCAGGTTTCAGGGGATTACGGAAACAGACGAGTTTAGTTTTTAATGGGTTAACTCTTATACGGTTAGCCGCATACCAATCCATAACTTTAAGCACATTTAACTGTAGAGAGTGAACCGCCTTTTTGAAATTTATATGTCGTGAAACAAGCAAGGTGTCGTCGGCATACTGAAAAATATTACATCCAGAAATAACATTTTCCAGGTCATTTACATAAACATTAAAAAGTAATGGGGATAGCACCGACCCCTGAGGGACGCCGGTTTCGAGAAACTGCTTTGAGCTATTAACTTTATCTATAGAAACCACCTGGGCCCTACCTTCTAACCGATTTGTCAAGAGCGAGTGAAAAGGTCCACGGAAACCGAACCTCCAAAGCTTCTCCAATAAAATCTCGTGATTTACCGTATCGAAGGCCTTGCTGACGTCTAGAAAAACGGCACAAGAAAACATGTTGCTCTAAAAGTAACTGCGTACCACTCCCAGAAATAAACCCATACTGCCTAGAAGAAAACAGTGAACACTGATCTATGAAACTGGTCATTATATGAAAAATGTGCTTCTCAAAAACATGTTCTAGCATGGGCAAAACCGAAATCGGGCGGTAGTTTTCTACATTTTTAGGATCCCCGCCTTTGAATAATAATAATAATAATAATAATAATAATAATAATAATAATAATAATAATAATAATAATAATAATAATAATAATAATAATACATTTATTCACACATGTAGAATCAACAATGGAATTACGGGTCCGGTCAAAGCCAGCATGGGCTTGTGGGACCAGGCCCTGCAGTAAAAAAATTCGGAAGTGCACATTGTCACGAGGAAGAGAAAAGAAAAAAGTCAGTTGCACGAGACCATGGCAGTGGCACAAGACAAAACAGCGGCACGAGATAAAAGGCATAGTTTCATGAATCCAAACCATCACATGTTGTAGGCTGAGCACTATGCACACGATGCGTTGCCCCCGTTGTCTGAAGAATTGTAGCTCGAAGTGATCGAACGACGAGGGATCACTGACACTCATGGACACGAAAGCTTGCACATACCGTAGATTGTAACTGTGTCGCTGTTAAGGTGGCATCGCACACACACACCAAAGTACCGAAGTAAAGTGAAAGAAAAAACAACCATGAGCACATGGAAACTATTGTCTATGTCCTTGATGGGTGCAGGCCTGTGTCAGACGTCTATTTTTGGTATTGATTGCCAACATAAAAGATAACAAAGTACAAGGTGCCGGTGCATATCTGAGATTAGGGTTGTATTGGAAGCGCGCTGGCCAAGAAGTATGGGGTCAAAATTTGATACCAGTTCCGCGTGCTTTATATCATTGCAACGATACGGCAGAATACATCTTTCTCAAGCTTTTCATCAAAGTTTTGTTGGAAGTAATTGCCAAAACCGACTCAGGGATGCTATTGAAGACATTAGGCACATAGAATATACGCAAACTTTCGCCATAATGGGTCCTTACATGTGGAATTTGGAAACGAAGATAATTTCTTAGGTCACGAGATGGTAAGGATGGTATAATAAACTCACTGTCCCAAAAATGTCTTCGTATTACAGTCTGAAGGAACAGGGAGTGAAACGTAGGCAATTCCAAGAACGAGAAAAGGTTGACATTTTTTGAACATTCTGTGTTGTATGCAATGCTCTTTAGAGTATTTCGTAGAATTCTATCAATTCTTGACTGCCATAGAAGGGGGCAATTAAAAAAAATAGTGATGCCATATCTCAGGACACTGTAGGTAAGAGCATGCATTATACATTTTCTTATAGTTAGCGGCAAAAATGCCTTAATATGGTACATCATACAAGCGACTGTTCTCAGCCGTTGACATAGGTATGACATGTGGGTGTTCCACGATAGGTCGCAATCGAAGTGAATGCCCAGGTACTTAATCGTGTTAACATAATGAACAGGCTCACAGGTAGAACATGAGCAGCATGAGTTATGAAGAAAGAGTGGGGCGGTTAAGCTCACGCTTTTTAAAGGGTTGCGGAAACAAATAAGCTTTGTTTTGGTAGTATTTACTCGAAGTTTGTTTGCCTGGAACCAGTCCATTACCTTATTGGCATCTACTTGCAGCATGTTAATCGCATGGTGATATGAAATATGTTGAGACAATAAAACTGTGTCATCTGCATATTGTAGTATCACACAGTTCGTCGTAACGGATGACATATCGTTCACATAGATGTTAAAAAATAAAGGATGTTATCCTTAAAAAAATAGATGTTAAAATAATAATAATAATAATAATAATAATAACAATAATAATAATAATAATAATAGTAATAATAATAATAATAATAGTAATAATAATAATAATAATAATAATAATAATAATAATAATAATAATAATAATAATAATAATTTTATTGCATATATATAAAAGAACACTACACATAAATGGGTCTATCCAAGCCAAAGGAGGCTTGTGGGACAGGACCCGGCAAGTCGAACGACAAAATACACAGTAATGTTAACAGTACTACACCTAATACCAAGGACAACAATTCGAAAACAGTAAAAACGTAATCCTACAATCTTAGATCTGACAGCAATTGCTTTAATTTCCTAACGGAAGTGGCCTCGTAGACATCATCAGGTAATTTATTAAAGGTAAAAGGCACATAATAAGAACGAACTCTTTTTCCATATCGTGTAACGCAACGTGGGACTTCGAATCGAGACGTACAACGAAGGTTTCTTCGGGCAACATAGGTACATTTAAATTCATTATTCCAAAAATGGCGAAGCACAACAGTTTGCATAAACAAGGAAGAGAAACTCGGCATTCGTAAAGACTCGAAAATGTTCACATCAGACGAAACTTCCAAAGGATACACAACACTCTTTAACAAGTTCCTCAAAATTCGGTCAATTTTTACTTGCCAAAGCTCAGCACAATTACCGAACAAAGTAATACCATACCTAAGTACACTGTAGCCAAGCGCGTATGCGATAGATTTCCTAACTGAAAAAGGCATGAACACTTTGTGGTTGAAAAGTAAACAGCTGACGCTCCGAAGTTTTCTACAAACGTGTGATAGATGCGAATTCCAAGACATATCTGAATCTAAAAAAACTCCCAAATATTTCACATTATCGACATATTCTAGCGGGGAACAGGCGCAGTTTGGACAAGTTGATTTGTGTAATAAAACCGGCGAGTTAACGACGGCAGCCTTCTGTGGATTTCTGAAACAGACAAGCTTAGTTTTCGAAGTATTAATTGCAATTAGGTTTTCGTTAAACCAGTCCATGATTTTCGTTGCATCATGCCTCAATAGTTGAACGGCTTGTTCGTACTTAAGATGACGGGAGACAAGTACCGTGTCGTCCGCATATTGAAAGAGGCTACAATTAGACACTGTCGTTGAAAGGTCATTCACGTAAAGATTAAAAAGTAAAGGGGACAACACGGAACCTTGCGGGACGCCAGCTCTTATGAGTGCTCGAGCACTTTTATAACCTCCGACAGACACGATTTGAGAACGACCGAGAAAAAAATTTTGAAGAAGAGCGAAAAAGGGACCGCGGAAGCCAAAGTTATACAATTTGCGGAGGAGCAACTTGTGGCTTACAGTGTCAAAAGCTTTGGACACGTCCAAAAAAAGGGCACACGCGAATAAGTTTTTCTCGAATGCACTGTGAATTATGTCTATAAAATCTTCAAGCAGAGGCTGGGTACCTCTGCCAGCCACAAAACCATATTGCGTGCTTGAAAAAGAGCACGAGCTGTCAATAAAACTTGTCATCGTACTGAACAAATGTCTTTCTAATATCTCGCCGATGCACGGCAGAATTGAGATTGGCCGATAGCACTCACGTTTATCTGCTGCGCCACCCTTAAAAAGTGGAACAACAAGAGCGGTTTTCAGATCGGCAGGAATGACACCCGATAACAAAAACCCATTGATCATATGAAGTAGAACTTCTTTAATAGCTTCAAAATTTCTAACGAGATCACCAACTCGAATATTATCAATACCAGGTGTTTTATTATGTTTTATTCCAAATAAAAGGGAGCGTAGTGTACCGATATCAAGTTCCGGCAAAAATGCTGAATCAGATGCTTTGTAATCGAGGCTTGGACTGGCTGAAGTCACACTGCTATCTCTGGCAATACCTGACGCCTCCGCGAAATGTGTGTTGAAATCATCGACGGTTGACTGCAAGTCGGCGCCGAAATGCTTTTGAAGTGAATTAAAAATTGGTTGCCTGGAGGGGTGGCCTCTAAAAGTGTTGATTAAATTCCACGTCTCTCGCGGATTAGACCTGAATTCAAAAAACTGTTTTTGAAAGTAACGCCGTTTAGCACTTCGGATAATTGCATTTACGCGGTTCCTAGCGCTCCTATATTCCGCCCTTAACTCTTCGTTTTTTGGCGCGCGTCTGGACCGCGACCCCAACGCCTCCTTGGTTTTGATAGCCTTCATAATGTCTGTGTTGAACCATGGTTTATCCGATCTTTTCTTGAAAATTACCTCTTTTTTTGAAACAGCATAAAAGGACTTCCAAACTTCAACAAAAGCAGAATATAGATTCGGATCCCGATTTGACTGAAGGAAATCATCCCAATCAAAAGCCGCAACCAATGCATCAAAATTAATCGGGTCCGAGATTGTTACCCGCACGCAGCCAATTTTGTTAGTTGTATGTTCTGCAACCCGCTGCTGTAAATGACACCCGATGAAGTAATGATCAGAAAGTTTTTCAGAAATGACAGCAGATTTCACCAAAACATCAGTGGTTCTAATATTTATATGATCCAAACAAGACACTACCAATTTTCCAGACAAAATCTCCTCTCTTGTAGGCAGACTAATTGTATTTTCAATTCCGTGCTCCGACAGAAGCGTCAGGTACTTACAGACGATAGATTTACTGGGTTTGAGTGTATCGATATTGAAGTCTCCAACCAAACAGAGTTGCCCTTCAGACCGTAACTGCTCAAGAACTACCTCAAGTTCCGCAAGAAAAAGAGATACGTTTTCAGAAGGAGGTCTGTAAACTGCAAGCAAAAATAAAGAAAAATCAGAGTGGAGTAATTTTATACCGATGGATTCTGCATGCTGAAAGGAAATGCTGTAACTAGATGGTATCCACTTACTTTGAATATATACTGCAATACCACCACCTCTGTTATTGTCACGTGTATAAAAAAATTCTTTATAACCGTCTAACACGAACTGATTACATTGCAAGGAAGTTACAGCAATCTCGGTGATAATGAATATGTCAACCAAGGGTTTCAAACTGCACACCGAAATTTGGAACTCGTCCCAATGCTTCCTAAGGCTTCTAATATTAACATGAATCAGCGTTAAAGAGTTGTTGGTTATTGGCCCCAAAATTTGATTAAATGAAATACAATCCGGAATCGAAATACACGTACTCATGCTCGTCCTACACTAGTTTTTCAATATCACTTACTACGTTTATACGCCGAGCAGGTGAACCCTCACCTGCTCTGCGTTATTATTATTATAATAATAATAATAATAATAATAATAATAATAATAACAATAATAATAATAATAAATTTTATTCAACGGAAGCAAATAGGCAAGATACAGAGACGGGTCTGTCCAAGCCAAAGGAAGCTTGACGGACAGGACCCGACATTCGAACGGCAGGGTCGATAGCATCAACACAGATAACCGATACACTTCCGCTGGAAAAAGTACAACAGAAACAGAAAGTAGAACAAGCACGGCATTATTACACTCAGACTGATAAATTGTTCAATAACTTCATCAATTTTTACGTCTTAATAACTTCACCAAAGAAACAATCGGGAAGTTTATTAAATATGAAAGGGACATAGTAAAAACGTTCACGATTACTGTACGTTGTAAAACACCGGGGGATCTCAAATCGATTCGTTCTACGCAACTCTCTTGGGGATACATGGGGTTATAAAATATCGCTAACCCAGAAGTGTCGTAGAATGACACATTGCAGAAAAAAAGAGCGGAAGCTTGGAACTTGCAGGGTTTCGAAAATGTCTGTGTCAACGGAGATATTCAGGTGGTAACCGACACTTTTTAACAGGTTTTTCAGAACACGGTCAATTTTAGTCTGCCACGCTTCCGCACAATCACCAAATACTGTTATGCCGTATCGAATAATGCTGCAGGCAAGAGCATAAACAATTGATTTCCTCACTGCGAATGGCATGAACACTCTGTTATTATAAAGTAAACAACTTACGCTACGGAGTCTGCCACAAAGGTAGGAGAAGTGCGTCGCCCAAGAGAGGTCTGAATCGAAATGTATTCCCAAATTCTTGACACTGTCAACACAATTCAATGGAGGACACCCGCAGTTAACACACTTGGTCCCGTGTAACATGACTGGTGTGTCTAAATTCACTCGCTTCAACGGGTTTTTAAAGAAGACTAGTTTTGTTGTGGAGGCGTTAATTGAAAATAGGTTCTCAGAGAACCAGTCCATTACTTGCTCCACGTCATGTTGCAGAAACTGTACAGCTTGATGAATATCTAGATGAGTGGAGACCAGGGTACTGAACCGAACCCGAACCGTGAACCGAAAACCGGAAAAAACCGTTATTTTCGTGTGAACCGGAGTTGACCCGGAACGAAATAATTTTTTTCGCTCCGGAGCGGAACCGACATGTTTTCCATGCGGTTTTCGGTTCATACGCGAAGTCAGGTTGCGTGAGAAGTGCGTGGCGAAAAATGCAGTAACCTAAAAAAGTAAACAAAAAATGAGAAAAAAAAATATTTTCTCGCAAACCGGAGTTGAACCGGATCGAAATAATTATTCCTTCGTTCCTGGGCAAAACTGATCAATTATTTTTGCGGTGTTTCGTTCATATGAGAATTCAAAAATCGAAAAAAAAAAAAAAAATAGGTAGCGGAAAGCTCTGTAACGATCCATTATCAGGTTTTCACATAACAGTCGTCTTCATAATTTATAAAGTTCGTCTCGAGAACTCAAACGAAATGAGCACAGTAACTATAAATTCTCCGGGATTTCTGGTCTTATGTGTTTCTTTAACAAATGCCCACTTTCGTCCCAACCTTTTCTTGGAGACCGAAAATGGCTTATCAAAGAAAATTTAACACAAGAACATACCCAATTCGTACGTCAGCAAAAGTGACCAATTAATGAGCCTGTTTGGTGGCAAAATGGTGAGTTGGTCTAGTTGGTTTTTCATCTCGGACTAAAAGCAAAAAAACCACGAAAAGAGGTATAGACAACACCCCTTGTTTTTTCTATACCTCTCTTTGTCCTTTTTTTTGCCGTTCAGTCCAAGTTTTGTTTGGTGTTTCTTGTCTTTAATTTTGTAGAGTTGTGTGCAATTTACTTTAAACACCTCGATTTCATTGTACAACTGAGTGTATAAAAGAGTGATACATAGGCCGATGGATATTTTAGAACCTGCACTAGTTGCCATACTGTGGCGCATCTAATCTGCTTTCAAAATTACTCAGCAGATTTAATAATTTGTCCGAAATTAAAGTCTAGCACCGGAAAAGGGAGGGGGGATTGAATCAACAGTTACAGCTACGGAAAACAGTAAAGCCGCTTCGATCTCTGGTAGCAGAAACAGCAAAAACTAAAACGTTTCCTCAGAAATACACACATCAAAGCGCACAGCTCTTCTTAGTATTGCTAGACAAGGAGCCGCGGCTTTCAAGGGACTCTAACGTGTTACAGTTTTGGGAGGATAGAAGGAAACGCCATCCAGAACTCTACCCATTGGCGCAAGTAGCCCTGGGAGTGCCTGCGACCCAGGTCAGGCGTGGAGCGAGCCTTTTCTGCACTGAAGTTCACTCCATCGTCTCAGAGGTGCCGTCTTTCCCCGGATATGCTTGACGACGTCCTGCTTCTTCGGTCAGCTGCCTGACATTGAACTGTGCTTTCACCCACGTCCCGAGGTGCCCCAGCACTAGCTCGTTCGTTCCACACAGTAATGTGAGACTTTGCTTTCTTTATGTAACACTTTTAGAAAATATGCATACGGTAGTTTGTCTTTTCCTGTCGTCAATTGTTTTTGTAGCATATCAGTATGAACCGGTTCGAACCGGTTTGACCCTTTATTTTTTCACTCCGGAGTTGAACTGGAGCTGAACCGTTTTCCCTGAACCGGAACGAAAACCGGAACGAAAAACATTTCGGTTTGACACCCTGGTGGAGACTATTAGGGTGTCGTCTGCATATTGTAAACATTTTGCAAGTGGACAGCCTGGCTGCAATATCGTTAACGTAGGGATTAAATAACAAAGACGGTAAAACAGAGCCCTGGGGGACACCCGCTTTCAACCTTACTCGAGGACTTTTAATATTTCCGACAGATACTTGTTGCGAACGCCCGGAAAAGAAGTTCTCAAGCAAAGCATAAAAGGGGCCATGGAAGCCGTAATTGTATAGTTTATGAAGTAGGAGCTTATGGCTTACGGTGTCAAAAGCTTTGGCGACATCCAAAAAAAACAGCACAGGAACGCATGTTACGGTCAGATGCATTTTGTATTAAATCGGAGATATCCTCGAGCATAGGTTGAGAGCCCCTTCCGAATACAAAGCCGTACTGGCAGGGCGATAGTACGTGCGAGCTATCAACAAAACTCGACATGACAAGATATTCTCACGGGTGGTGACCAAAAGAACAATAAATAAACAGGAAGAAAGAAACGTTTAATGTGGCGAACTTGTGCCAAAAATAAAAAGGTTACAGAAAATAATAACAGAGCGTCGCGGGCGTCGAAGTCGGCGTAGAGCAGAGTCGAACGCTGGGGCGAGACTGACTCCAGCTTGCCACGCGGAGCCGCTTTTGTACACGCGTGGGCTTCTGGAGCATTCGGCGTAGAAGGTCCGGTGCCTAGAACATTCTAACCTCGAATCAGCAAGACGGTTCTCGAATTTACCAGAACGTCAGATTACAGTATCAACAAAAATGTGTAGCCGCGGCCAGGAATCGAACCCTGGCTTTTCGCGTGGGAGACATGCGCGATAACCGTTCGGCCACGCGCGCTGCCTACTTGGCAAGTTGCGCGCGCGGCATTACTCCCCCCTTTAAAAAGTGCATCGCCCCGATGTAGAACAAAACAAAGCGAGCAAAAAGAACGGTAGGCTAAAGAGTCATTTAAAACACATAATGTCCACAGTCCTATCGAGCGTAGTATGGCTTCATGCGCACGACGTGGACGAATTCTGGTCGTGGAGGGCGGCGTGATGAAGTCCGTGTTCCGTCGGGCATCACCTCGTAGTTCAGATCTCCAAGTCGACGAAGTACCTTGTAGGGTCCAAAGTACCGTTTTAGGAGTTTTTCGCTGAGACCGCGTCGTCGTATCGGGGTCCAAACCCACACACGGTCTCCAGGCTTGAAGTGGACGTCCCGACGACAAAGGTTGTACCGGGTAGCGTCGACACGTTGTTGATCTTCAATTCGGAGTCGGGCAAGCTGGCGAACTTCTTCGGCTCGTTGAGCAACCACTTGGGCGTCGGGGCTTCCATCGTAAGCTGGTTCGTGGGGAGCATCGCGTCGAGCATGGTCGTTACTTTCCTGCCATGCACCAGTTGAAAGGGTGTCACCCCGGCCGTCTCTTGCACGGCCGTGTTGTAGGCAAATGTGACGTACGGCAACACCTCGTCCCATGTCCTGTGCTCCACGTCGACGTACATGGAGATCATGTCGGCGATGGTCTTGTTGAGTCTTTCTGTCAGCCCGTTGGTCTGCGGGTGGTACGCCGTGGTGCGACGATGGCTGGTGTGGCTGAGACGAAGGACTTCCTGTGTCAGCTGGGCCATGAACGAGGATCCACGGTCTGAGATAGAGACTTCGGGGGCGCCGTGCCGGAGGACAATGGACACGATGAAAAACTTGGCGACTTCAACAGCCGTTCCTGATGGAAGGGCTTTTATCTCGGCGTACCGTGTGAGATAATCGGTTGCGACGATTATCCATCGGTTCCCTTGCGTCGATGGTGGGAATGGCCCAAGTAAGTCCATTCCAATTTGCTGGAACGGGGCAGATGGCGGCGCAATAGGCTGAAGAAGTCCTGCCGGTCTCGTTGGTGGTTTTTTTCGTCGTTGACACTCGTGGCAAGATCGGGTGTAGTGGTGCGCTGTCTTCGCGAGCTTGGGCCAGTAGTATTTTTCGCGTATCCTGGCGAGAGTTCTGCTGTAGCCAAGGTGTCCCGCCGTCGGGTCATCGTGGCAGGCTTGAAAAATTTCTTCTCGAAGACTGGAAGGGACCACCAACAGCCACGCCGTGTTGTTGTCGCTGAAGTTCTCCTTGTAGAGCACACCTCGTCTGAGGGAGAAGGTTGGCAGTGTTCGTACAAAACTGCGGGGAACGGCACTTCCTTGTCCCTCTAGGTGCTCGACGAGTGCTCGCAGCTAAGGGTCATCTCGTTGAAGTGCTGCCATGTCGCTGACATCCAGAGCGCCAAGGAAACACTCATCGTCGTCCTCTTTGGTGCTGGCAGGAGCGGCCTCGACTTGGGCCCTTGACAGGCAGTCGGCGTCATTGTGCTTCCGGCCGGACTTGTACACCACGGTCATGTCGAACTCCTGCAGTCGTAGGCTCCACCGGGCGAGGCGTCCAGAGGGGTCCTTCAGATTCGCCAGCCAGCAGAGCGAGTGGTGGTCTGTGACCACGCGAAAAGGACTTCCATACAAATATGGGCGAAACTTTGTTATTGCCCAGACGACAGCGAGGCACTCCTTTTCTGTAGTTGAATAGTTCCTCTCCGCGTTAGACAGCGTCCTACTTGCGTATGCGATGACTCGCTCTGCGCCGTCCTGCATTTGGACTAGTATCGCACCCAGTCCGGTGTTACTGGCATCGGTGTGGATCTCGGTTTCAGCAAACTGGTCGAAATGGCCAAGAATCGGGGGCGTCTGGAGTCTTCGTTTGAGCTCGTCGAATGACCTCTGGTGTTCTTCTGTCCACTCGAACTTTACCGCGTCCTTCGTGAGGTTCATCAGCGGTGCGGACAGCTTGGCGAAGTCTCGAACAAAGCGCCTGTAGTAGGCACAGAGTCCGAGAAATCTTCTCACAGCCTTCTTGTCAGCCGGCGGCGTAAATGCAGCTACGGCGCGGGTCTTCTCGGGGTCAGGTAGAACGCCTTTGTTGTTCACGACGTGGCCAAGGAACTTTAGTTCCCCATAGGCGAACCGACACTTTGTTGGCTTGAGTGACAGGCCGGCGGTCTTCATGGCTTGAAGCACGGCTCGAAGTCGTCTGAGATGTTCGTCGAAATCTAGTGAGAATACCACGACATCGTCCAGGTAGACTAGGCAGCTCTGCCATTTCAGACCTGCCAGCACGGTGTCCATGACGCGCTGGAAGGTGGCTGGTGATGTACAAAGTCCGAACGGCATCACTTTGAATTCGTACAGTCCGTCGGGAGTGACGAAGGCAGTTTTCTCCCGGTCAGG
>JABSTQ010001812.1:0-30938 GCA_013358835.2 Ixodes persulcatus | reverse complement strand
GTGACACGGACTGCTTCAATTGTTTCAAGCTTTAACAGGGGTAGTGTGTGAAGCACTTTCCTTTGCTTCCCTACTATCCCTGTTAACCTTCAAGTAATGACGTTATGTTTCTAAGTGATATTAGTATGAGCTAACTGTGTATTGAAATATCTTGTCTTAACGTTTTCGCCCAAATGTATTAACTTTGACAAGCTAGATATTATAAATAATTTGATTTATAGGTGCCTAAATGCATCGTCGTAAATACTGTCGCTCTTAGGTCAAACGTAAGCACCAAGAACTGATTCACATGCTTGCTAATTTTTCAATAACTAAACGTCTAAAATTATAATATAAAAAATCTGGTAATTCATGTACGTAATTCTCTTCTATATTTTAATAAAGTTTTCGGAGAGAACTTGCTGCCTTAAAGCTTAGTAGTAGATTGGCACACACACATGATGTGTGTTGTATATCACCAGTACGCGTGTATTGGCTGTAAGCAACTGTATTCGAGCTCGATATTTCTCTCTGAAGTATTTTTTTAGATAATAGGTTTTCACACGGTTTCTTTCACTCTTTACATAAATCGGTGTCAATATCGCCGGCGTAATGATCACTGAAGCATCGCTGTCTGTCTTAATTCATCTTTTTTTAAATTTTACACTATGCCTTTGCCTATATTTTGGTGATTCAATGTATTACCCACTTTAAATTGTGCTATGTGAAAATATGTTTACATCAACTAGGAATGCTTCTATTTTTGTATACTATAAACTATTTTCCTTAATTGCTTTAATGCTGTGGGCTGCATTGAATATTAATTACTAAACACCCGTAACGCTGTGGCTTATTTTTTTTTGTAAACCAATGCGTTGTAATTTTCAAACAAAATGACTTAAGGGAGTTTTTTTTTATAACATCTTAACGCGAGCACACCACCCGTGAAAATATTAACTGCGAATTGGTAGATGCATTCATTACCTCACTTGGGCCGCATATTGCGTCAGAAGCGTTGCCTATACTAAACTAATTCATATTAGTTCACACATAGTGGTTGTAGAAACACACTAGCCTTTTGGTCACAAACAACGCCCAATTCTTTCTAACAACTATATTATAGTGCGCTTTTCAATTAATGCCATGTCATTTCGGAAATCCGGAGATCGGCATGTTGGAAAAAAGCTTTCGCGATTCTCGTATTATTTCGCATTTAGTAAGACAGTTAGTGGCATCGTTTTAAGTACCGGTAAAGGCATGACGAATGGCGTCATCGACGACATGAAATCAATAAATTCACTCAGAGGCGTACTCTGGGTGCATAAGCTTGAGATTACTTTTTTTTCTCGCCTTCAGAGCACCCCGTGAGCATCAGCCAATGCTATTTTGGTCGCCGATGGGAAAATTGGTCAACGCCGAGTGGACCTCATCTTAAAGAAAATGGAGACCAATATAAATCAAATGTCCCCCTTTAAGCCGCCGAATACCGTGGTAGGCGCAGCGATAACAAAACAGAAGGAAACTTACGATTTAGAAAATACTGCCGTTGCCATAAAAAGCACAGGGAGAACCTTTCCCAGCATCGATTCGGGCGAGATTTGAAGCAGACATTGCGTCAATTGAAAAAACAAAACAAAAAAAAAACTGAAATTCCTTAACATAACGGAATTGAACAAGTTTAGTAATTTATATTTAACAGCTTAAACTTGATCGACTTATGCTAGCATATATATTTTTAGTCTCTCACGCTAAATGAAAGCACAATACCGCAATGTCAACTACGTTCTAGAAGTTGCTACGTGAAACATATTTTTGTAAACGAGAAAAATAAATAAATATCATTGTATTTCTCCACACATGTTGGCACATACTGCTTTTTCCAACTGCTTTGCACTTGATATTTGCGGCAAGTGATATTTCTTTTCATATAATGGCACATCAACGTATATTATCCGGAGGATGATGTGGATTCGTCACTAGCAAAGACTTTACTGGCTATCCCCGGAGCAGGCACTGCTCCGCGAGCAGGAGCAGGAGCCAGGCATCGCCCGTGCATGCGATGAGAGGTTATGGACGATGCGCACAGGGATGAACGTGGCTATTACAATAAGTTATGCATTACAAAAATCATTCGTGACCCAAAATCTGAAGGCTTCCTAGGAGCACGGACAAGCTGCAGGCTCGTTTGCGTTCCTAGGAAGCACAAACGACGTTGCTTACTTTTTCATGCAAATTCAAATAATGATAACAACAATATTTTACTCGATAGTATTAATCATTAAACTCATTAAAACTACGCTCCCGTTAGCTGTAAAGAATGAGGTGAGTAATTATTATTTGCTTCTAAATAAACGAAACAAGAATGAAATGCAAGAAAGCTCGAGTCTTCTTTTTGTGGTTGATCTTGGTAGTCACGCTCATGTTTCGTAGTTCCTAAGATAGCATACATCACACTCGTAATGAATATTCACAAGGAAATGTAGACGCTGACCTTAATACTCATGGGCAGCCAAGTACGTGTACAACGTCGTCCAACTCACACTGAAAACATTGCTCATTTCCCCGCAAAATCTTCGCGAGAGGAGTTTTAAGCGAAAGCTTTAAGGCTTCGAAATGGAATTCGATAGGCGTACCGCTCAGGCGGCTGTGATCCCTGGTCGATTCTCAGTATTGATTTGACACAGCACTATAAACGCAGACTCCCTTTTTCTTTTCTTTTCTTTTTTTGCCTCCTCGCTATCGCGCTTCCGCAAACAACAATACGGCCCTAAAGCCGTTGGACCCGATCCAGAACAACAAAGCGCGCAATCACGAAAGACGCCAGCTTTGTCTAAGGATGCCCTAAACGGGCGCCAAATAAAGCAGCGTCTTATCCTCTGGCGACGATAAAATGACGCCTGATGTTTTTCTTTGTTTTATTTTTCTTCTTTATTTTAACACAATGTTTTGTTGTTGTTTGCTCCTGCGATTACTCTCAAATCGCCGCCTTTTGGCCAGCGTTCCTGAATTCTAGGTAAAAAGAGCATCCGAGGGGAGAGTGCCCACAAACAGGGACCTAAGATACATATAATGATAAAACAAAATGAAGGCTTAAGCAAGTTCAAAAAGAAGGTGCACGGAAATAAAAATCCTCTGGTCTTGTTTCTCAGTCAATGGTCCACACAGCTTTTTCTTTTTTTTTTTTTGTTTAAGCCGAGTAAACAGGACTGAGGTAACACAGATAAGAAAGCAGAAAAAAATGTTATTCCGGTTGCACTCCAAAATCTGGTTGTGACAAAATGCTAGATAAATGCGTGAAATATAGCAACGCATGCTGAAATTTTTTTTGTACGTTTATATTGAGCTTTTAATATAGGTGGTTTGTTTCAGAAACACAAAGTTATTCTTTTTACCTACCTGCTGCTTTCTGAAAGTTTGTAGAATAAAATATAACAAAATGATGCCGTGCTAAGTACTGTACTGAAGACTTTGAGCGTTTTTTTTTTAACTAGAGCTTGAATAAGAGGACGTTTTTATAGTGAAAAAACACCTCAAGGCATTTTTCACTATAGGTACGTATATTCATATCATCAAAGCCTATATATATAGAGAGAGAGAAAGAAATGGAGGAGAGAAGAGAGAGAGAGAGATGGAACGAGAGCGAGATGGATAATATATACTATTATATATAGATATATTTATAGTATTATAGATAGACATATCATAGACTTATTCAGATATATATAAAAGAACATTTTGGGACACAAATTCAGGCAGTAAAATAGCGTACACTATCTTTCAAAAGCTTTCTTTTCTTTCTTTCTTTCTTTTTTTACATACGAGTGTTATGTATAAACCTCAAATTATTACCATACACAAAAAGAGCTGCGATCACCATCGTTGGTCGAGAAGTTATTTCATTTTGACCTTTTCGTTTGACAAGGCGAACACTTTTCCCGCCGAACGATGAGATGGCGGGTACCGTTGGAGTGGAAGCCCGCTTTCTGGCTCTTGGGAAGGCCTTTAACCTCTGACGTCTTGTATCCTGCGACAAGGTCTTTCGTAAGGTGTAACGGAAGCAGTGCTTTATTAAAGTGGAGGCTATATAGCGCCAATTAACCTCAGGTTCCGCGTAAGCACGAAATGTGTGCGTCGGCCAATCCGTTACCGCTATACAGTATGGAAGAGAAGACGGCAAACGGTGCCAGGGATATAACCGCGTCACCAGCGTGAACGACGACTGCGCTGTGGACTGAGCTACGGGCCCAGCACGCAGAAACGGGAGGAGCAGGAGCAGGTGATGAGAGAGAGCAGCAAGAGCGGAGCGTCGTGGAAAGGATAAGGAAGAGTGGAGTAGAAACGGGTTGTGTGAAAAAAACGCGCTCAAGGTGGAGTGGAAACGGCAGAAAAGCCCGCTTCCCGCCTCATCGTGACCCACACAATACAGGGCAAATGCTTTTTATTCGGGTAATGCTGAAGGGAAGTGCGTGCAACGTCACGAAGAATGGTTTGACATAATCAGTTCCTATACAAAACCCTGCCCTTTGCACCACATGGATTAAGAGCACCACCCGCCACAAAAAACCTACCGCATGCAAATGCCTTTTTCTTAATGTATGCTATCGGAGCAGTAAACACAGTGGGTGTCTGCGCCTCCACTTGCTTGTGTCAATGTTCTTACTTTCGAGAGCTGCGGACAGAGCGAGCGGTGAGCATTCGAACCCGGTGGAGCGGTTAACTTGGTCTGCTGCAGAATGACGGTTCCACGGTCGACTGCCTCGCCCGATTCCCTTGATCGAATTTCGACCCCCAGAATTCACAAGGAGACAACACCACTTCACTCTATGGCAATCTTGTTACTATAATCAAAAGTACTAAACGCATCGTAAGTATAGTATAATGTCTTATTAATTTAAACTTTAGTCATTTTTTGTTTATTCAGGGTTGTGAGTTACAAGAGGTTGAACCCCTGCAGTACATTCTACAAAGCAAAATACTCCAATGAATTAGTCTGTTGAACCAAGCGTCAGAACACGTTATTTGCGTGTGCTCGGCCGACCTATTTCAGACGTAATTCATTTGGACTAATGAAGGATTCTCCTTCGTCCACCGCCCGATGGCCTGTTCAAAAGGGTGCATGCATCTAACGGGTACCTGTATCGAACGGGCACCCGTATCATTCGGCTACTCCTATGCGAAATACCATATGACCTGAACTGATCGACCAGTTTGCAACCCATGTAAATTCCAAACATTCTTCTCTTTTAAGAATGTTTTTTCTTGTAGTTTCTCATTTTTCTGGATATATTTTCTTTTTTTCCGCTAAAAATGCGCATTTCATAGACGCCCCTCGCATTTACCTTTTCTCAACTGAACATAGTTAACAGCATAATAACACGATGTGCACCTGGAGGTTGAGAATTGGTTATAATTCTATAATTAACTATCCCGTGTGTTGGAAGCATTCACTGCCACAGTGTCGCTAAAACTGACTGATGTATACTGGTGCTCTCTAATTTTTTTGTGACGTATGTCTCCAAACAAATTGAGCACTCGTCGTTCTTGAAGTTCCGCAAATTTTGCCCATTCTATCACCGTGTGGTACTTGGTGGCAGGTGAACGTCGAACTAATTATAGTTAGGTGTCCCTCGATATGTTTGTTCACGCAGCCATCGACGCAAATATGTGTTTTGGCAAAAAAAACAATAGTTACCGTTTCTCTTTCTGTAAGAAATGACTGCTTCAATTTATAATATTATAAGAGGTGTGCGAATAGTGATATTTCAAATTGAATTAAATTCAAAATGAATATTGCCGAAACGTGGAAAAACTTAGAATGTAAAATTAAAAACGATCACAATGATAATAATATTAGTATTCACAATATTATGCTCGGTTTAGAATTGCTTTTTTGCCCTTTTTTTCTTTATTAAACCCATAAGTTGAACGTCAGCGCTTGTCCTGTGTACTTTTGTTACATTGTGTCTTCGTCGTTTGCGCGCCGTGTTTTCTTTTTGCAACTTTACTCGGCGCCGGCAGTTTTCTATGTTGTCAAAGCTAGCATAAATTCCGCAGCGTTTCAACGCGTGTTCATTTGCACGCGAGAGCGTTCGAATAAGATGCAAGGCCGAGTATCCTGCTCACGCAGCCGTGATAAGCTGTAGCTCCGTGTAAGGTGTGCTAGCCTTAATATTTTTAATGCCCTTAGGTGTCGGGTGTAATACAAAGGGGAGGGGCAAAAATAAATCATATTGTAGCACATTATCAATTCTGGTAAAATGAAATAAAACATGAGTGGTGAAGTTTTAAAAAATTGATTGGGGATGTCGTTCCATTCGGTTGACGTCTTGGAAATAAAGGAGTCGATGTGGGCATTGGCGCGATAGGGATTAATTCCGAGTTTGAGTCGAGGGTCAATGCGAAGGAAGATGTACAAAGGAAGAATTAGCTATTCATCAGAGCAGCGTTGGAGTAAATAAATTTGGAAAAAAAAAACAAAAAACTTTAAGAAAATAGTTGGCGAAGCAACAAAGAAAGGTGAAGATATATGATAGATATCTTGAACGAGAGACTTGCTGTACAATGATAGTTGAAAAAATAAAACCTAGCACCATAATATTGAATATCTTCAACCTTATACACGAGCGTGGAGTTACTGGGGCCCAAAATTGAAGCAGGGTATTCCAATTTCAAACCTCTTCATTAAAATATGTTTTTATGACACTGTGTCATAAACGTTACTTTTATGAAAGCGCTTCATATTGGAATACGTTTAAAATTTGAATATCACACCGAAATTGGAAATTTCGATTTAATCCGACTCACAACTCTTAATACATTTACAAAAAAAAATATTTAGAGTTAGTTCTCCTGCAATCATTGAGCTTCTGGAAGGAATGTAATTTTATGCTTCTTACGTTCATTTTGTATTACGACATTATCTCAGATAGCCTATCAAGTGCCTATCACTTTTCTCTTCTTGTACGTAATAAATGTTCACGTTCTTATATTGCCTATCACTTTTGTTTTCTTGTACCTAATAAATGTTCACGCTCTTATATTTCTCAAACAAAAAACATCTGAGGTCATCTATGGCTTCTTTCGTGTTTCATAATTTGTAGGATCTATGCTTTTTTTAATCCGTGGAAACCAGAATCCTTGGCTAGACACTAAAAAACAGGCAGATGGTCATGACGCGTCTTAGATATGTTACTGTAATCAGATTTCTCAAAAAAGGAAGACTCTCCTTGAAGCGTTTTATTTTTGTCTGTTGCGTTTATTTTTCATACTCTCAACGACAACGTGGTGGCCAATCGTGCCTGGAATAATTACGGCAGATCTAAAAAGGCAAGAGGTCCAAGATATTATGATTTTGAGTTTCTTAATTTACATATTGAGACAGCCCGAAGGTGTTCACAATACTTTTCATGTTAATGTTAGAACGGCTGCCAACCTCACTTGACAAGTTTCACTTTTCCACTTTAATTCAGGGAAATTAAATTCACCAGCGAGCAAAAAACTCTGGCCATATGCCTCCGAAACCATTTTATGTAGTAATTGTAATATTTGTTATCAGCATTGTGTGGTCGATAGAACGCACAGTCTGCAAAAGAGGAATTATCCTCTGAATTAATCCTGCACCCGATAGATTCGACGTAGACGTCACTAAAATAAAGTAAGGATGATCTTAATGAAGAATGAATCAGAAGAAATACACCACCGCCGATACGAAGCCTATCCTTCGAATGAGAAATATAATCTTTCGGAAACACTAAGCTGACGGCGATATCTGGTCTCAACCAAAACTGCTCAAAACACAATGTCAATTTACCGATTCAGTAAGGCCAGAAAATTCATCGGCTATATTTACAACACTCTTACAGTTTGCTATAACAGCGATTAGTTCGTGTAGAATGCATCGCTCCGGCTTTACGAGCCGCCAGCATTTCGGAACTGGAAAAACCTCTTCTGTGTCCTCATTCCATATGAAATCCTTACCATGTATGATGAGTTTTTTTTCAAAATTCAGCCTCACCTGGTTTGCACTATAATTATTTTTTTTCTTTTGCGTATTCCCACAGCCGCTTGAGCGTCACTCGAGTCTCAAAAAAGTAATCCCGATCTATGCTTTAAGGCGGCGATCCCTTGAAGTGTTTGGTTTTTGACGGAACTTACTGTTTGTTTGTTTTTTCTTATAGGCGGTGTGCCCTCTCCACAGTTTCTAGTTTGATTCCTAACTTTTTTTACAGATGTTTTTAACAACGTTCTCCGATACATCAGATGTTTCGAAATCACTATTATCTTCTATTCCTTAAAAAAAAAAATCTTTTGATTTCGATTTCTATTTTCAAGGTCTAAGTTCTTGTTGTTCAACTCGTAAACTTTTTCAGTTAAGCGCCAAATTTGGTTTGCTTGATCCGATGCTAACTTATTAACTTCCTCGCTCTGGCCCATGGTTATGTTAGGTTTGTCGTTTATTTCTTTCACCATAGTTTCGTGCTTGGTGAATCTGAGGTCAAGGCTGTGTTGGTTCTGCATTATGCTCGTTTGAGAATTTCGGAGGGACCTTAGTTGTCCCCTTTAGGCTTCTGTAAGGGGAGCAGGGTTTAGATCTATGTCACAAGAAAGCAACAACAAAAGAATGAAATACAAGACAGGGCTTTGCGTAGAAAACAAAAAAAAAACCAGACAACATCAAACACGTCCGCCTAGGCAAAATGTCACCAACACTTGCAGAAATGGAAGGAACAGGCAGTGCACACAAACGTTTACGCTCTTGGGTAGGATATAAGAAAACTAACCTACAGCATTAAGAGCAGTGTTAGCTGCATGCCCGTGAGGTTGCCGGCTCCGAATCCAACAAAGCCAAAGTATTCTGCCCCTATGTAGTCTTGGTTGCGACCACGTGGTTCGTGTTGCTTGAAAGCGTTTGGCGGACCAGTATCGATGTACAACCAGTCCGTGCATCAGTTTTTAGCAGAGATGATGTGCTCTTCGTCGATACCGTGACTTTTTGGCACGTGCGTTCGAGATGACGTGGAAGACGGCCGGAGCGAGTCAGCGAAAACTGGCTCCACAGTTGCCGGATCGAATAGTATGGCTGATCCTGGCACGGTCCCGCAGCGTTAAGAGCAGCTTTAACCACATGTTGGAGGGGTGTGCCGGCTCCGAATCTTTACTCTTTTACCGGTCACATGAAACGAAAAGAGGTATGGCACAAATAAAACGGGCGAGTATCCACAAGCTAGATGAAAGTACGGGTATAGTTGAATCACTTGGACTGGGTGTTGTCTTGCGCCACCTAGACTTGGCTCCTTGTTCAATGCCACGGGGTGCGAGAGGCTAGAAGAAGAGGCTTTCCAAGTATCACTCTTTTTTATTTTATAATAATTGTTTATATTATAATCGTAAGTACAAATATAGGTTCATGGTGCATGGCACTGACACTGTTTCACTTAAGACGTTTCAATTTAAAGTCGCGACCTGCTTTTTTATCCTTCGTCGAGCACGTACAAGTAACTAGGACGGCTATATTTGAAGAACACAAGAAAAAAATTATTGCCTTTTGAAATTTTATATTTGTCAATGCTCCTGAGTTCAGGCTTGATTTTGATTTAACACATGCCTCTGGGGATTTTCTTCCAATGTGAAGAGCATTCTTATATAAACGAAAATGTTTGCCAGCAGTTTTGATATTCGCGAGTTATCGAATTACTCGAAACCTCGAAAATTAGGGAACAGAAAGTTCAATCGAATATTTCGGGCAATCCTTTCCATTTGAATTCCAAAGTCTAATATTGGCACTGTGCAAACTTTTAAGAAAAAATAGTATGAATTGATTGTTTTCATTGGTGCGTGATTGAAAATTTAACTGAAATGAAATTGTAGCAAAAATAATTTATTCCTTTTACCAAACGTTCACTTCAAGACGTAAATACAACATTTTTCTTAAGTATGCCAACTTCATCCGAAAACTGAAAATATATATCCACATCCTAAAGCACATTTATTAATTTTCTTTCAGCCACCTTGGCGGATTCGAGCAAAACCGCGGGTGTAGGAATCCACAGGTTGCGGGTTCAAATCCCAGCCGAGGTGCCGGAAATCTGACGGAGGCTTATTGCAGAAAAGGCAGCGTTTAACCGAGATATAGGTTGCACATCAAAGGATACCCAGGTGGTTTTAATTCATCCGCAGTCTTCTGCTGGGGCATCACAAATGCCGTTCTTTGGTTTTGCACGTAAAAACCCCCAAACAAAAGTTTCTTTCCTGCCGAACACGGAGACAAATCCACAGGTAAGAATAGAAAGATCTGAGCGATTCACAAAGGAAAAAAACATGCAATCACAATAAAAAAGTACGACGTGCGAACTTACATTGAGTACGTGGAACTACATGATCATTGTTGCTGCACAAGCACATCTTTTTTGTGTCAATGTGTATTCAGCTTCGTCATTTGTTGGGATCCTTGTATCGTTCGCCATGATTGGTACTCTCCATATTCTACTGGCAAGTTAACTCAAAAACATTAAAGTTATTCACAATAATATTTTGGCAAATATGCTCGATCTACCTTCTGTGTAGTGTAAATGCTAACGAAGTTTTACATGTATTTTGTTATAAATAGAATCAAAATACAGGTTAAATATTCTAGAGAACAAACATTTCTTTGTTAAAGACGAGCGTTTTGGTGATCTATATTGACTTAAAACGAAAGAAACACACGAGAAGACGAAACAAACGACACAGCTTTCGTGCGTCATTTGCATGGGCGTACCAACCGGGGGGGAAAGGGGGGCGCTTGCCCCCCCAGTTCTCAGAGTGGGGGGGGGGGGGGGGGGGGGGGGGGGCAAGGCATGGGTTTTGCCCCCCCCCCCAGAAAAAGCCGCCACTGGCAGGACAAACACTGGCCGGCGACGCCCAAGGCATACCAAGTCAAAAGAACAAAGAGCGGGTTGGTGAAAGTACAAGAGTCAAAGAAAGAATAAAAACACTTAGGGACAAGGACAGACAGCACAGTTCTTTCAACTAGCAACAGACATTTACTGATGTCTCCTTCAATACGTACTATCTCCCTCCTAACTTTTGCAACTAATGAGGAAGTCACGGAAAACATTAATATATTTATAAACGCCTGGAAAAAGGACAAAATCCCCAAATACACTACAAGGTAAAGACAAAGAAAATAAGAAAAAAAAAGGAAACACCATTGACAAAATCAGATAGAGGGCCCTTTGACTAATTCAGCTCTAGCTTCAGGTATTTCATCTTAACTCTGGACAACCCAAGAGAAGGAGCAGCGATGTTGTGTTCGTCACCGGCTATCCTGTATGCTTCAATAATCTCTCGGCCGAACTTGTTCTTGTGTCTTCCAATTATGCTGGTGTCCTGGAACCGGGCTTCACAGTTCTTCCAGAGGCGTTGATGAACACTTGGTGTTCCACGCGCCGCACGTGCTGGCCTCAGCAGTAGTAACTTTTCTAAAGCAAATACCTAAAACAAATGGCATCTTGCACGCGCGTTCGTCAACGCTTTATTTTGGTTATTTACTTCGAATATTTTATACGGAGAAGGCGTGCGCGTGCGGCGCGTGAAACACCAATCCCTGCATTCGCCTTGATGATTGGGTAATATAGCAAATGGTCTATTGAAGTGTTGAAGCGCGCTGCAATTCCCTTCAGTCTGTGTGCAGAGTGGACTACTTCCATAAACCCCTGCATGCAACACGGCGCGCGTTGCACTCTGGGAACTAGATGGCCAGGGAGGAGTGTGGCATGGTTTCGGTTTCGATCGACACGTCGACACGACATTATACAGAGAGCGTGGACTATTAATGGCCGTTATCTCACGTTTTCTGGTCCCGAGAGCATCATTTTTGGTCTCTAAACTAACCTAAATGGCCAGACCTCAAAGCTATAGGACAAGCCCGAGACGTATAGCTTGTCTTAACACATGCTTGTTGTATTTTGGTACACGATCGAGCCTTTCGGTTAGCGTTTCGAGATATATGTGAACGAGCCAGTGCTGGGAATCTCGACGCTGCGTAGCTCGGGTATCTTGCTTATGTACGAGTCAACAAGCTGTAACGACCAATAAGTTTGCATACATCGAGCTCGCACCTTTACAGCTGGTCAGGAAGTTTGTGTGTTTTGCGCGTCCATAAACGAAATATAATTTTTTGCAATTACGCCATTGAAAAGTTTAATTTGAACACACTTCTTATCTCTTATCTGTACTGACCCGCAGCACTGCACGAAGCTAAGTCCCCACCCGCTTGCATTCCACTAATATTTAACATTGCATATGCACATAAAGTTATCCCACAATCATATAGGCCCATTTGCACATACAAACCGTTTTAAGAAAGCAAAAGTCGAGCACTTGTGTCAAGAATGTTGCACCGTTCGCCGGAAGTGCGCCGAACGGGCGTGAACCCGTATGCGGTGTGCCAAACGAACAAAATTATTCAAAGCGCATTTGACGGTTGCTAATAACCGTAATATTTGTTATGTGTTTGCTTTGTTCCTAACTGAGTATGCCGAGATAATTTCAGACACACCGTTCAGACACAGATCTTGGGCGTCAGTAAAAGCTCGTCCAAAAAGGCTTAGCGAGGAGTAGGGGACGCTTGTTAGAGCCTCCGTCGTAGCTAGCCGATCTCAGCGTTTGCGAAAACCTAATCTCCTATCAGGATAAAATTTGAGTGGGCGATATATGATGACACGTGGGAGACATCATAGTAACTTTTGTGCAGTAGTGAGGTCGAATTTATTGCGTCAACGCTGGGCTCAACTTTGATACTCCTGTGAGGATGCGGCTTGCTTTTCGGCCAATAAAGTAACAAGAAGCGGACGTTTGAAAACAAAATACGTGTAAGGCTCAAGGTGACCAAATTTCAGTTGGAGTTCACTGGTACTAGACGGGATTATTGAAATTGAGCTCAAAGATGCCCTCGTGGGCGAGGGTGACTACTAAGTTTGCATACGCACGCACAATATCCGGTGTTTCGGGAACCAAAGGAAGTGCCCCAGTCTTCGTTTTGTATCGCTCGAGAATGAGTGTATTATACATTCGTGAAAAGTAAGATAATCGAAAACGGAAGCGGCGCATTCGGTCACGGCGTGATAGCATGAAATGAAGCTGCTCTATCGAAACCGAAACTGAGTGGCCAACTAGTTCCCAGAGTGCACTGCGTTGTATTTCGCCGCGATGGGGCGCGTCGGTTTTGGAAGAAGTCTGTTGTGCACATATGGTATGGAGATAACATGTGAAGCCTTACTATGTGGAGCACGGGGCCTTTGTGTGGCTAAAATCATCTGAACAAGAATAGTGCTCAGAAGACCTTGCAGAGGAGACGAAGAGACTTTGAGGAGACGTTCTTGTTGTTTTGCAATGCTTAAGCTTAAAAAGTGGGAACATGATTTGGCGCGAGAAGACGAAAGGAGAGACCGAATGATTTCATGCTTTACCAGTTTAGGATGGGAACTGAAAAATGGAAGAATAGGTTTCCGAGATCGGTGTTGGAAGGCCCAACAAATGCCGGTCGGAAGAAAATGGAGACGAAGATCGAGATACTGGAGACAATGGACCTCTTGGCGAATATGTGCTGCCACCTAGACACGCGAATCGGTTCGCGACTAGGTGACTGGAAAACAACGCGCGCCCAAGGCCTCTCCCACCCGTTCCACACCCAAAACGTCAGCTACATCCTGTTCACCCATTGAGGCGATGTGACCTAGATACGGCTCCCCCAAGCACACCTTTGTCCCCATCGTGCGTAATCTTCCGCCCCGAGGTCGACACAACGAAACCGCTCAAAGGCGAGAAATGCAAGATGGCGGATTGTTTGGAACTAGATACTCTCGAACCCAGGCGCATGAAATACTCCGCGCATGCGCACCGCGTATTTCTACAAAAGGTCCATTGCCTGAGCTGTCTTCCCTTGTGGAATTCAAGCCTGAAGATGAAGAAGTAAAGGCTTGAACTTCAGATTCAGAAGAAACTGAGATCCGGTGAATGACTAAATAATCATCCACGTAACGAAAAACATGAAGACGAGAGTCAACTCTTCAAGGCGAGCTTTGATCTCTTGGTCCACATACAGAAGAAAGATTTCGCCGAGGACCGGAGCGAGGCAGGAGCCTATGCAAACACTTTTCTTTTGCTTGAGAATTTCCTTCTCATGTTCGACAAGTCTTGATTGTAGATATAGGGCCAAAAGGTCTAGGAAACCCCGTTCAGATACCCCAGATGAGTTTTGAAAGTCGCATGGGCCATGTTCGTGGATGGCACTTGATTCAGAATCCATTAAAAATGCGGGATCTAATCGGTAATATAATTCCTTAAAGTCTAACGAAAACATGGTATAGGGCTCGGGAGTAGAATGGAGGTCATGTAGATAAGAAACTAGTTCTGTGGAGTTAGAAACTCGGAAAGGTTGGTTGAGACTGATCGATGACAGATGCTGTTGCAGAAAAAGAGCAATAGGCTTCTGCCAGCCTCCCTTTTCTGAAATGTTGCTTCTTAGGAGAACTCTTCTTTATGGGTTTTTGCCGTGAAAAACACAGTTAGATATTGCTTGGAAGGAGCCCCAATGACAGCTTTAAGAGCCGGGAGATTAAGGGAGCAACAAAGTTGCTTTGCCTTTAAGCGGAGAGAGCCTGAAGGCCTAGTCTTAAGAGTATCAAAATTATTTTTTAATACCTGGCTCACCTTCTGTCCAAAAGAGCCTTCATCTAAGATGACAAAAGCGCTGGTTTTATCTGATTCCAGTGGTTTCAGGTGACAAGTTTGCAATTCTTCGACTGTAGCCCGGATTGGAACTTTGCCCGTAGGTGGAGGAGGATGGGTGCAAGCGGATCGGACTCCAGCATCAAGAAAAGCTTGCCGGTCTTTGTTTTGGAATGTGAGTCGCAAGAGAATGGACTGAAGTTAATTGGTTGACCCTTGTAGTTGGAATGCTCGGAGAAAACTTGAGACCCTTGGAAAGGAGATCCAAGGTGCCAGGGCTGAGTTGATGGTCACATAGAACAACCGGAGGCTCAAATTTCGTTCGGAGGGTCTTATGGTGAGAACTGATCACACCGGTGACAACTTTCTTCCATGAAGATTCGAGAGGATTGGACGCAGCTTTTTGGAGGAACCGGAAAGATTGGTCGGTTCCATAAGCTGGACCAAAGACGATGTTCATCTGTTGTGGGAGGATCGTCTCCATTAGGCGAAACTGTTGTGACACCTCCTTCCTTGAAATCTGCATGAGTCTGTAGTCGGTAAAACATGGAATCATTCGGTTTCTCCTATCATCTTCTCGCGCCAAATCATGCTCTCACTTTTAAGCTTAAGCATTGCTAAACAACAAGAACGTCTCCTCAAAGCTGGTCATCTGCAAGGTCTTCTGAGCACTATTCTTGTTCAGTTAATTTTAGCCACCCAAAGGCCCCGTGCTCCACGTAGTAAGGCTTAACATGTTATCTCCACACCAATGTGCACAACTCTGCACACAGACTGAAGGGAATTGCAGCGCGCTTTAACACTTCAATTGTCTTCTCGTACAAGTTGCGCCCAAAACAACTTTGCAGGCGAGTGAACAACAACGAAGCCCCCAAAGGATGCATTCCACCAAACATGCCAATCAGACCGTTCCTTGTGAAAAGGGGGTGGTATACTCCATACCTTTTTCATGCGGTGGCTGATAGATTAGTCAGACAAGGTGTTGCCTGAACACCCGCCTACGAGAGCACGTCCCTCGAGGTTTCCCGTGCTTCAAGTGACTCTTTTCATCCAATAGTTGTTCATCAACGCCTCTGCAAGAACTGTGAAGCACGGTTCCAGGACACCAGCATAATTGGAAGACACAAGAACAAGCTCGGCCGAGAGATTATTGAAGCATACATGATAGCCGGTGACGAACACAACATCGCTGCTCCTTCTCTTGGGTTGCCCAGAGTTCAGATGAACTACCTGAAGCCAGAGCTGAATTAGTCAAAGGGCCCTCTATCTGATTTTGTCAATGGTGTTTACTTTTTTCTTTCTTATTTTGTCTTTATCTTGTAGTGTATTTGGGGGTTTTGTCCTCTTTCCAGGCGTGTATAAATATATAATTTTTTTCTGTAACTTCCTCATTAGTTTCAAAAGTGAGGAGAGGATAGTAGGTATCGAAGGAGACATCACTAAATGTGTGTTGCTAGTTGAGAAAACTCTGCTGTCTGTCCTTGTTTCTAAGTGTTTTTAATCTTTCTTTGAATCTTGGACACCAAGTGAACCGCCCCCGGCCCTGGGGGGGAGGGAGGGTCTGGTTTGCCCCCCCCCCCCCCCCCTCAAAAACAAGTTGGTACGCCACTGACAGTATTAAGGCCGTATTTACGGCTGCACAAAATCTTGGCTTGTGAGCAAAATATGTGGAATAAATACAACAATTATGATACGATTAACTCATGAACCAATTTTAGAAGTACTGAGATTACTTGAAAACTGAGGTCACAGACTAATGATAAAGGTCTAAAGGAGAAGTCACAAGGGGAGAAGTAATTCGTGAGTTGCTTTCAGAGTCAAAAGCTAAAACTCCTGCCTTACAAGCCTACCCATTTAAATGGCTCCGCGCTAAGAAAAGTGACCTCTCGATGAATCATTATGAAACTGTATAGATGGCGGCAGATTAAAAATATAACAGGAGGTCCACTTGCAGCGCGATCTTTTTATTTTATACTAGTTCGGTCTCTCGTGAGCACGCGCAACCCCCACTGTTTTCTGCAGCAAAGCGCCAGTAATTATATTCTTCCATTTACTTAGCACACCCACTTGAGCGAAACAGCTTTACCTCGTAGGAAGGGTCATGAAGTCACGTGACAGAAAGGTGTCTATTGCCTCGCCTGCGTGGCCGTTGGAATTAGAGAGCGTTCGCCCGCTTTCTCTACAAGGATGATTAGAAGGGTGTCAGATAGGGTTGCCCAGATTTCCACAGTGGGGAAGAATGCATGCGCACAGTGCCGAACTGCGCGAGCTAGCGATTTTGCCCGCGCTGCAGAAGCTCAAGAGCCCTTCCTTTCGTGTTTTCTCGGATGAAAGTTCCTGCCCAGTTTACTTCAAGCAAGTCGACCCGCATGGCATTTCTGTACGCTGCCTACCCTAGCAAACTTTGGCTTTTTTTGTACCACTTACTATGTATTTAATTTGTCTCAAAATGTAGAAAGTTTACTAGTTTGTCCGGGACTTCGCACAAGCGTGGAAACGTCAAATTCACTGTTGAAATACATTTGAAATCGAATGAAAACGTCATATTCGGCCGTCGTATTTGACATGCACGCCTAGGGGATTTTAATTTTTGTGGCTGTTGGGGACAATCTTGTGCGTCCTCTCCCACTTGAGCTACAAGCAGCAACCACTGACACCAACCAACATCGACTACGTGCAGCAAAGCACGCCAAAGTTCCCTTAGCAGGCTTGAAATCTCAAAGTGCTCACAAGTAAGCACAAGGGATTACAAGACTGCCAAAGATACCTCCGCGCGTGTGCTACGCCTACTCGAGGTTGCTCGGTGTCGGTTGTTGCTGCTTGCTGCTCAATTGAGAAAATTCTTAAGAAGAAACAAAGAGAGAGAACGTCGGCATACCTGGGGTCCAGCCGTCGAAGGGAACGGCGTCCAGGCTCCTCTGGGATGCACTAGGAAAGGCGTCTGGTGCTGCATCGTGTGCTGTTGGGGAGCCACGTACATCGGTGGCGAGGGATGACGGTAGCGAAGCGCCTCGTAGCCTGCCGAGTGCTAGAATTGTACGGAAAACGTGTCAGGAAACCGGCTAGTAACAACCACGAGGACGCTCGTCATTACTCCACAGTACCTTCTCAAAAATGTCAGCGTGCTTCAGTCGTCGCGCAGCACGTGGATGATCAATTCCTAATATGTATAGCAGCACGTCCAGCGCGTGACAACAGACCCTTTTCAAATTCAGTGGCCCCTGGTGTCCCAAAAAGGCATTTTTACTTTCGACAACCTAACGCCGGTCGTGAAATTATTTCATCGGGCGCCGTCACGTTGGAGCGTCAGTGGCAGATGAGAATTGGATCATCAATCACCTCATAGCTCCTTCTTTGTTTGTTTCAGTTTCGATGGCGATAACATGGGAACTGACCAGTACAAAGTAACCACCCATAAGCGCTTTGATTATGTATCCGGTACGCAAAAGCTTTAGAGCCAAACTAGAGTTTGATTGGCAGATCACATCCCAAAATAAACGCGTATGCCCAAGTATCTAATTCGTGCGTCGTGTTGCACTGACAACTGGAACGTACAGGCTTCGTATATCCTTCGCTTGGTAGTAGCTTCAACTTCTTCCTTGACAAGCCTCAAGAAGGCCGCCTTTCAATTGGCGCACATGCCATATACTGATATGGTAATAGCGATGAAGGTTGCCAGACTTAATTTTGAAAAGGGTCTATCTTTATGCAAACGTCGGGCGCGAAAATATGCCCCACACTCCAAGAAATTCGGTGTGCCTACTTTCTCGCAAACTACTAGGGAGAGTCAATCGCCGCACTCTACGGAGGAAGCTCGGCGAACGACAGAGCCTCGAATATGATTTTCTGACGAAACAGTCTTCACTTTTACAGTGAGCATTACTTTTCTCGGGCTTACCTGACGCTAAGTTTCAGAGCGCAGATTGCTTTCTTAAGTGTAGACATATCTTTAGCTTTGCCCGCAAGTTGCCGCAATTCGTTATTCAAAGTGCTCGTCGTGAAAATAAGCACACTGGATATCTTAGAATGCACTCTGGGGTGAGGAGCATCCGGCCGCTACTAATCACTGTCCCCATGCCGTTCCCATTTCCTTACCAAGCAACCTTTTTTTTTGTTGTTGTTTCACATTTAATATTTATAGATGAATTTAGAGGAAAAAACGTTCCCGCCAAGCTTCACAGAAATTTAGCTTGATTGAACTGCTTCACGGTTTGCAGAAATTCAATTGCCGTATAACGTTAATTTACGCACCAATTCATTTGGTTCATAATATGCGACAATTGAAATGCCTCACTGAAGTACGCACCAATTCTAACCCAACAACATTAAGCTGTAGGCGAAATTTAAGACCTAGGACACATTCAAGATTCAAGACCTGAACGGCGTCGCCCTGGCACGGAGCAAGTGTGCCGAAGTTCCCTCCCGTTTCTGAAAAACTCCGTGAGACGGCGCAGCGTGACAGGAACGCGAGGAACCGTCCTCACTGGGGGACATGTTTTCAAGGCCGCGAGGCACGCGATTGCAGGACGCGAGGAGCCCTAACTCTATAGTGCCCCTAACGGGAGATGGGAGAAGCCGGAGTGAAATTTGGGCCCCCTTTCTGGCCTTGTTCCCTGACATCTCTCTTCTACCGTGCACGTAAGTTTTTTAACGCCCCTCCAACATTGGGTCCACTGAGTACTCGTGTAGGTTGTAGCGTGTGAAACGGGTCAAAGTCGAGTGTTTTTGTTTTAGGTGCCAAACTAACGAAGGACATCTGGCACACCCCAGCAAAAAGGCGGATGATTAATTTCCACCACCTGGGGATTGTTTGACGAGCAACCGAAATCCTGTTCTCATAGCGTCTCCTTTTCCGCAATAACCCTCCGTCAGATTATGAACACCTCAGCCTGGATACGAACCCGTCACCTGGCGACCCGTAGGCCGGCGCTTTGCCTCGGAGCGACCCATGATGCTAGATTTTCTAAAGAGGGTATATTATTGTAACCGATTACTATTTTAGCGTTTTTTTGTTTTGTTTTTGGAATTTGCGAAATTTGGATGGTGACTAATTTGCCTGGAAACTGGCTCAGCACATTATTAAACACATCTGAACCAGTAACTCAAATTACAAGTCACATGTTTTACGAACTTATTGAATTTTCGAGGTTCGTCCGAGAGGCTGGCTAGCTCTACCGGCAACATTGAAAAGGTCACGTGTACTGTTGCAATAAAGTGGCGGTAGAGCTTGGTGCAAAAGGAAATATGACGATGTCAAATGAATGCTGCTGCAAGCTCACAACAAAATTGAAAAACAAATGCTTATTTTTTTTTTGTCTTCTCGATTTTAAAGTATACAACCTGTAACATTACTCCGCTGCAAGTGTGGGAACATTTGAAAGTTGTCATGTTCTCAACAGCAACTATGAATTTAGAGCAGATCAACAGCACGCTGGAAAGGGTGATGCACCGATATTCCGAAACTGTGTTTAATTTGGGTAGGTGCAAAACTCGGTCAGCGTGGTGCACGTTTGTTTCAAGGCCTACCAGGTGGGCCGTGGCGGCGGCCACGGCCGCGGCGTCATGCTGCTGTTGCTGTTGCTGCTGCTGCTGTTGCTGGTGCACGGACACCAGTGGCGTGTACGTCATCTCCTTGTCGGCGCAGTCTCCGGGGGCCGACGACTCGAAGTCGGCGTCCAGGGCCGGGGATGTCTCGGGGCTTCTTTCGTGCTTCCTTACCTGGCCCGGAGTCGGCTCGAAGCCATTCAGCATCGTCTGGTCTAGGCCGAACGCGTCGCCCGGAAGCTCTTCCTGCGGGCGAGACGCAAAACAGAAAAAATACTATTCACTGATAGCTTAAGAAACATATGGCGTGAAGAGTTCCGAACACCTTGTTATCTCGCAGCCGCCAATTAGCCAAGAAAAACATTTTTTTCTTCTCCTAAACCACACCGGATTTGAAAAAACTTATCCGCCATTATTGACTTAGTTTTGTCTTGATTATTAAATTTAAACAAAATATACTTCTTAAGCACGTATGTTTTAAGTTTTTTTTTTTTTTATATATTTTTCCTTCTTGAATATTACGCTTGTTAGCCGCATTGCTGCTGCAAGCGTGGAACTCAAGCGCGCCGCTCCGCGTTGCGAAAACCCGGAGCGCAAGTTTGTCTGCTTCTTTTTCAGGAGAAAGAGAGAGGTTGTGGTGAACTCAAAACGCCGAGCTCCGATTGGCTCTGACAGCAGAATAGTGGGCAAACCTCAAGGCAGCTTGCTTTGAGGTCTACCCAGAGGCGTAGACTTTCCATTTTCCGGGGGGGGGGGGGGGGGGGGGGGGGGGGGGGGGGGGGTGTTGCGCAATTTTTTTGCACCGGCATTTATCAGTACTTTATTTTAGGGGGTACATTTTGCAGCGAATGTATATCGCCATGTGCCCGTCGCTATGTGCGTTATTTTGTTTACATGCTACTACTAGAAGCTCGTTACATGGCACGTAAACAGCGTCTCGGTAAGAATCATGGCCCGGGGGAGCTCTGTCCCCCCCCCCCGGATCTCACCAGGGGGGGCACGAGCCCTGATATCTCCCGTAGTCTACGCCTATGGGTCTACCCACTATCCTTCAATCAGAGCCAATCAGAGCTCTGTGTTTTTCTGTCTTCACCGCAACTCCTGCTAAAGAAGCAGACGAACTTGCTCTCGGCATTCTATTAGCCAGTGGCGCCTACCATGTTGCGTTTGGATCCCCCACTTTTTTTTATTGGCACTCATATGTGGAGGCCCCCTATTTTAAAACCCTCTTTAGCACGTGTCACTCACGGGCCGCAAATAAATGGCTCTGCGTCGTAAACAAAAATGTGTAACTGCCAATAGCTAATATACATTTTATAGACGCTTTGAAGCAGCTTTGCTTGTGCGCCACCATAACCGACCTTCAGTTTTTGTTTTACAGCGAATCTTTTTATGCCCATACTCTGTTTCATACTTAGTGTGCAACGCCGTGAAAGCTACTGGCGCGAGCATGGGGCTTGATCTCGTTGATCATCCGCGCGCGTCTCGCGCAAACAAAACCATAGATGAAGCCACGCGCTCGCGCCAGTAGCTTTGACAGCGTTGCACGCTAAGTATGAAGCAGAGTATAGGGTTCCGTGGAGTTTTCGTAGGCGTCAAAAAAAACCTCAGAGAGGGCTCGCACCACCCTCTCCATGTCGTCGTTCGAAGCGCTTGCGTGCTTAGTTTTATTTCCTTCCGCCGGGTGGCGGTCCCGTCTCGCGTGTCTAGTTTCCTCCGGCTCCTTGGGGCGGCGATAGTCCTCGACATGTGTGTGCGTACCTGTCGTCACGATGACCACCGATCAAGACACTAAATGTGTTCGTACCTTTGTTCAAAATTCTGTGGCACGCCTGTGTCGTGTGCCAAACACCTTCGCTGGTCGTCCACCTTCACAGAGTGGAATGACTCGTGATATGTTTTTTCATCTTATTACGTTCACTTCACTTCATCATTACCACAGCAGGGTCAGTGATTACCATTTTAGATTCTACTGTGTCCTTCTACCCAGCGTTGTCCTTTGTGGAGGCGCGTGAACGCCCGCTTCAGTTCCTCGGCATCTAACTGAGACAAGAGAGAGTCAGCATTGGCGGCTGTAATGGGGAGCCTGTGCAAAGCGCGCTTGTGTGGTTCGAAACAATCGTACATGTTGTAGTACAATGTAGGCTGCAAAGCATTGTGAATTTTTAATGCATAAGGTGCAAATGCTATACATTTATTCTAATTAATCGATCGCAACGGTGGTCATTCTGAAAAAGTGTAAAATAGCTTTATCGGTAAAAAAAATGTTATAACAACTTTTAAAGTGTTGATTGTAGAGCTGATCTCCTAATGTTCATCGCGTTTTTTCTTTTACGTTTTCTGCTATTGTGGTTGCCTACTACTCGCGTCAGTAGGCTATTACCGCAGATATTAGACAGAGAGATCATCAGAAACGTAAGTGTTGAAACATAAGCTTTAAACTTCAAACGTTCAATACTTATCTCTGTAGTTTAATCAAAATATCAGGCCTCCAATTTACGAGACAAAACATGGAGATAGTGATTTGTTTCTATACGTGTAGCAAGTGAACCTAATCACAAAGAATAACGAGCATGCACCCGGTCGAGATGACTTCAGGCTGTTGAGATTTGCTATGGGTCCTTGTTAGATCACATATATAGGGTTTTCCGGAGTCTCAACAGGCTATGAGAAGGTGAGGATTTATTAGAGAGCATAGACTGTATTGTCGCTGGCAGCTTAAGAAACGGAGGGCGTGTACCGCGTAGAGTTTTACAAGCGTCACATTTTCGGTCTAGAGCCAATGAAATCGATGCATTAGCCGATACGATCGCCAAGTCACTTGTCATGAGTCACCGAGATAGAACCGTGCATATAAAAGTCACGCCCTGCAATTCCTAAGCTGTCAGTCACTGTGCATTATTTCCGAAGCCTGCGCAAATTGTCTGCTAAGAAATATACGTTAGTCGATAATAACAAACATCAAGCGCTAACTTATTAGAAGGTCATTTCTAACTTTTTTTTTTTTGCGAGAGAGAGAGAGAGAGAAATGAGACATTTGATTATAATAAGAAAACACGGTAGATAATTGTTGGGCACCTTGGTAGGTCCTTCCCTCGGGTTTCCGTTCCCGTCTTCGTCCGGTATTTTTCCGTCCATTGTTCGACCCCAGGAGCTGCACAAAACATAACGACATATATATTTAAAAAAAAAGAGATACACTAGCTAATATAACATGGAAAGTCGCAATCAGATTCCCTCAGAATTAAAAAAAAAAAAACAGTGCATATATTTTCGCGCAAAACACATGGGAGTGCCAATCGTTGCAATGTACGACGAATAACGGGATTGGAAATATGTTTGGGACTTAAAAAGAGAGTTCCCGCGTTGATACTGAGCGTGCCATAAGTACGTAAAAGCTCGTGCTTCTTGCCAGAGAGAAGACAGTTTTCTTATGTCTGAACATACTCGGAGTCTCGTCATTCGCCGAACTTCCTACATAGATTGCAGCGATATGCTGTCACACGTGTTTCGCGGGAAGGGAGGGGCACCAGAGCTCTTGGGGTGTAACGAATAAGAAAAAGCTGGACAATTCGCACAGAACCAAACAAAATAACTGCGGTAACCAAACATCGTTTCAACATAAAAAAAAAAAAAAAAGAAATCTCCTGAAATTATTTCTTTAGGAGAAATAACGTAACCAACCTTCTCGACCTCTGCAAGCAGCTGGACAAAACTCGACGTTGCAAAAAAGAAAAAGAAAACCGTTCCCCGTTACAAATATACAGGGTGTTTTTTTTTTTAACTGCACCAAATTTTTAAATAAAGGGGGGGAAAGTTTTATGAATGCAGTTTTCACTGCGTGTTTATATGGCTCGGCGGACATTAGGTGGGAATATAACCATCACTATTATCAGACTAATTAACTAAAATCCGTTAATTAACTTTTTAATTACTGTAATTAGGATATATGTTTATATTACGAACTTTGAGGCAGTCATACTCCAAGACTGTTCCATTTTGTAGAATTCGCGTAACCAGTTTGTGTACCGCGATATTCGTTCACGAATTTTGCACTTTTATCCGGCTAATGTAGCAAAGTTCGGCTATAGTGGCCACTTTCGTGGGTTTGCCGAATTGAGTGGATAAAAAGTCGGATTAAGTAAAAAATTCAGGGGCAGATATCTTGGAACACAGGAACATTACGCGAATTCTACAAAATGGGACAGTCTTGGCATATGACTGCCTCAAAGTTTGTAATATTAACATATATCCTAATTACAGTAATTAAAAAGTTAATTAACGGATTTAGGTTAATTAGTTTGATTATAGTTATGGTTATATTCTCATCTAATGTCCGCCAAGCCATATAAACACGCAGTGAAAACCGCATTCATAAAACTTTTACCGCCTTTATTTAAAAATTTGGTGCAGTTAAAAAAAAAAAACACCCTGTATAGAAGTGCTATGGGACAGTGAGCACGGCGCGAGTATGTGGAACATAAGGATTCAGAGATAAGAGTCACAATGAAGCCTATTTTAATGAGAGGTAGAAACGCGGCAAGCCATTGCGGTGGTCGTTTGTTGACAACCGGTTTAAAATGGCTAGCACCAAAAGTGCCCAGATGACCGGGATGACGACACTCATCAATGGGAAGCAGGAGGACGTCGCGGTACTATTCTCCCTGTGCGAAGTTCCTCAGTAATGCGACCAGACCTTACCAAGTAATGACTATTACTAGACCTGCGTACTGTGCCGGTTCGTCGTTTGGCAACATTTTATTTCTACATTCGGCACCGTCACGACAGTTGGTGCTGTAAAGTACGTGGCTACGAGCGAAAACTGCAAAGCGCGCTTTGTATCGATAGTTTGCGGAATGTAAAACAGTGTAGGGAGGCTCTGCAACCAAATTACAACTTTTGCCTCAGTGCACAATGGGCAGAGCCGAGCTGGAGATTAGGCCTGCCGTTGTTTTTGTATGCCCCAATCTTCTAGAGGGAAGGGGGCCTGACGGACGGCCCTACCTTCCCGTGACGTCATGAAAAGGCTGCGTCCGTATACTGAGCGACGTAGTGATGTCCTTTCTCTCCGGGAAATCGGAGGCGGAGTCGTATTGAAACGGGCTACACGCCGGGGGCTTTTGAGAATATACACACTGGACGACACTGTTAGTGCGAACAGAAATTCTGCGATTTTAAGCGTTTTGCGCAGACATGCTCGAGGCTCTCACAGGGCCTGCGGCGGCTGGAGGTCGGCGCTGGGCAGTGTGCTTCCGGAGGCCGTGGCGGCCGCGGCGGCGGTGGCAGCGGCGGCCGCCGCAGCCTGTTCCGAGTCGACGGGCACGAGCGTGTACTGCGTGCCGGCCTTCAGGTTCACCATCGCGCTGGCGTCCACCTCGATGTAGAACTGGGGCCTGTCGCCGGGGCCTGCCGTGGTGGTGCTCGGACTCTCGGGCCTGCAAAATCGACGAGGTCGTTGTTTGCACAAAACGAGGCGTGTCTCAATCATAAATATTGTAAATAGGTTTCCCTTCCCGTAAATTTTATTTAACGTCTTAAGTTAAATTGGGATTGCCCATCTTAAGGGTTTATGAGAACTCTGATCTAGCCTCGATGCTGTCGAACTGTCCCGTGTCAATGTAATATCATCCCAATGAAGCTCTAAATCCTAAAATGAATAGAAGATTTAAGTCATCTAGGATGTCATGAAAAAGGGTAACGTAAAGTGATATCGTGCCGTTATGGTGTCACGTCATATCGTGACAACACGGTTACACGTGACGTGACTTAACGTCACGTCACGTCGTCTTTTTACATCGAGTGATACCTTGACAAGACATTGTGGCTTCCCGCCTTTGAGAACGTGGCATCATGTGACGCTGTCACATCACGTGACACTCATGCAACATCGCAACGACTCTTGACACGCTTCGTCCTTTTGTGCAAAAAAAAAAAAAAAGAGCGCGAAGAAGTCATAAAAATGCTATCCATTGGGAAGCCTTTGGGGAGTGCCAACGAGACAGCTATTGTTTACACAAAACGTGGCTAAAGCTAGAGTTTCATTAAAAAAAAAAGAATATGCTAAATGAATTGTAACTCAAAGCTGTTACACGTAATATTCCCTCTAACTACAGGAGGAAATACTTGCTTGTTATAGAAGCATACACTAAATTTCCCCCTAGCTCTAGCGGGGAAACGCTTTACGCTATAATGTAACCCTTTACTCGATATAATAAAAGAAAAACGAACGAACAAAAATATTTCGCGTCACATTCTGGGCACCTCAACTTTTTTATAGAAATCAAGCACCCTCGCGATTTTTCTTTCAGAGCGCAGCTCTTAGGCGCCCGTTTCCGGCTTGAGCGGCGTCGGCGTCGGCGTGACCGCAACCCTCTCCTCCCCCCCCCCCCCCCCCCCCCCCCCCCCCCCGAGGACCTCGGGAGGACCTCGGGTTCTTTCGGGAAGACCTCGGGAGGGCCTTGGGTTCCTTCGGGAGGACCTCGGGAGGACCTTGGGTTCCTTCGGTGACCTCGGGGAGAGGGGAGTCACGTGACCCCCCCCCCCCCCCCGAGGTCACGTGACCGCCCCCCCAGTACCCTTCCCACCTCCTCCTCAAGAGCTGCGCTCTAATTCGGCGTTACAGGGAGTTGTAAACGGCTTTCACTTTTTTCTAATAGAGCATGCAGATAGTGAATCTGTACGATTCCATCATGAAATGCAGATGATTAGGCAACCTGAAATAGCATCGCACAGTTCCTGGCATCTTAAAAAAACGCAAGGCTCTACTTCGAATTTTGAGGTCTCTGGTTCTGAGATTTGTTGGTCGGCCATCCTATTGCCGAAATCCGCAATCTTATATGCTGTGAAGCGATAATGATTTCCTCAGGACTGAACACGTCCTGCGTTTTTCGATTGCCAGTTCCCTCATACTCACTGCCAGGTTAGGAGGTGCAGGGTCTGGTGAATTTCGAGCATCTTAGCATCGCTCGGCGGCCAATGAGGTTACTTATTTGGTCAATAAGGTTACAGAGAAAGGGATCACGAGGCAAGAAGCGAAAATATTATAAGCCATGTCCAGGATTCTTAAACTCTCAATGACACTACCTCCGCTGGAACAGGGAGCGTGCAACAACACTTGGTTTGTGTACCGCTACATTTTGTTGGTTGATTGCGGAGGGGAAAAAGTCCGTACCTTTTTTTCGCGTCGTCATTTATGTGGTTTCCTCCAGTGACGGCTGATGCTGCATCTTCATTTTTTCTGCGAGTATGTAGACGAGCGGTTAAAAGTGAAGTTAGTAGAAAATAATAGAAACATGATCCCTCCGGCTTGCCAATGTCATAGACACGCCACAGTAATTGGCGTCTCTGCCGATTATCGCCTTCAGGTGAAGGGCTCCGCAATACAAAACCACATTCGTGATGTTTCCTTCCTGCAGAACGCGCAGAGCCAATCGAGGCCATCAGAAGAATGACTATATCGAATGACGAAGCTCGGATTGCGATATTTATTTATTTATTTATTCACAATACCTTATAGGCTCTTTTCCAGAGCATTGAGTAAGGGGGGTATTATACACATAATTTCACAAAAGAAAATAGAACAAACGCGCATACAGTCTCACACAAAGTTGTCATGTAGGCACAGCATACAATAAAAACCCAGATAAGTACACATTTAGAAAAAAGAAAACAATAACAAAAAAACACTGGACTGATATAAAAAGTTGTCAAGTTACACAGAAACAGAATTAAGCGGAAGCGCATTGCTTAGAAAATAAGATTCATGTTTAGCACGGAACAGTGAGGTCTCGGCAATGGTGACTATGGATTCGGGAAGGTCGTTCCATGCGCGGATGCCATGTGGTACAACTGAGTTAATAAACCCGTTGGTTGACCCAGTGAGGTGTTTAAAACTTTTACTGTTAGTGGTTCGATGAGATGATCTATGAGGGGGTTTTAGGAAAGTAACGCTTGAAAAACGATTGTTATAATAAAACTTGTGAATTAGGCAGAGAGTAAAAATGGTTCGACGTAATTAGAGCAATGGCAGGGAACCTTGATGTTTTAGGAGAGAGACACTCATGCTATATGAATAGGAAGATGTTCTAAAGCGTGCAGCTCGAGTCTGGACTTTTTCAATGTGCGTGGTTAGGTATTTCTGATGAGGGCTCCAAATCGCGGCAGCGTATTCGAGTTTAGGACGGACATATGTTTCGTAAGCGAGTTTGCGGAGATGGTTAGGGGCCGCTTTTAAGTTACGTTTAATATAACCGAGCGTTATAGATGCGTCAGCGGTTACAGAGTTAATATGGGTGACCCATGAAAGGTTAGATGTAAAATGAACACCAAGATACTTGTAGGATGAACATACGCTAAGGGATGAAGTGCCTAATGTGTATGGGAACTGTGAAAGAGATCGTTTGCGAGTGGAGTTCATTACTTGGCATTTGGATTTATTTAGTGTCATTAGCCATTCTTCGCACCAGTTGTTAATGCGATCAAGATCATGCTGGAGTAGTACGTGGTCATCTGGAGTGTTTATGTTTTTGTTCAAGACACAGTCATCGGCAAACAAACGCACATTAGAAAACAATGCATTTGGGAGGTCGTTTATGTAGATAAGAAAGAACAAAGGACCCAAGACGCTGTCTTGCGGAACGCCAGAGGTTACATTAGTAATGTCAGACTGAAAATCACCACAGACTGTATACTGAGAGCGAAAACGACAGAAAGTTGCGAATCCAGGAGAGGGTTAAAGAATCAAGATTAAGTGACGAGAGCTTAGACAAAAGGCGACAGTGGGGAACGCGGTCGAATGCTTTAGAAAAGTCCAGAAATATTGCATCGGTTTGAGAGTTAGATTTCATGTTAAGATGTAGGTCATGGGTGAATTCAAGCAGTTGTGCTTCACAGAAAAGCCCTTTACGAAAACCATACTGATGTTTATAAAACAATTTGCTAGACTCAAGAAACGATGCAACATGTGAAAAAATTATATGTTCAAGTACTTTGCACACAACACTGATTAAAGAGATGGGGCGGTAGTTCTCTGCGAGGTGGCGATCTCCGTTTTTGAAAAAAGGATCGACCTTCCCTATCTTCCGGTCGTCTGGAAGTATAGCGGTGGACAATGATTGTTGAAATAGTAGACCGCAAAGTTCACTGGATACGCGTTTTGTATTTTTAAGATGCTTAGAGTTAATGTTATCTGTGCCAGCCGATGTACTAATAGTTAGGTTATCTATGATATTTTCAATTCCCGAAGGTGATACGGAAATAGGACTCATGAATTGATAGCTAACGTCATTAATAACGGGCACTGTTGACGTATCCTCCTGCGTAACTATAGATGCAAAATGGTTATTCATAAGAACAGGACATTCAACGTCAGAAATGGTGTCACCTTCCCGGTTAGCCAAGGATATTTATTTGTGGTTTCATTTGGTGCGATAAGCTTCCAGACTTTTTTAAGGTTGTGTTTGAGGACGGATGATAGGTCACATTTATAAAAGTTTCCTTTGAATTCTCGTAGGCGATTAACATAAAGTTTAGCACATGTGTCGTAATTGGACCAAGCATGTTCTGTGTTGACATGCCTGGCAGCTCGAAATAACCGTTTCTTCATGTGGCGCAAGGCTTTCAATGTTTTGTTAAACCAAGGCTTGTTGCTATCGGAAAGTATTTTAAAGCGTGGCACATAACGGTCAACACATTCAATCATTTTGTTTTTATATAGCAACCAATTCTCATTCACCGTGCGGCTCCAGAACTCCTCAGAAAAGCTGTTTAAAAACACATCAAGTTCGTCATTCATTTGAAAATAATCAGCTTTATTGTAATCAAGTATAATCTTTGAAGTTGTTGAGTGTTGCGGTGAGCACATATCTAGGGTTATGTGTATTAGTTTATGGTCACTTAGGCCATTTATGTACTTGATTGAGTTTATCACGCTAGGATGCGTCACATGGAAAATATTGATAATGTTGTTCAAGCGTGTTGGTTGGTCAATCACTTGCTCAAAGTTAAAGTCGAGAGACAAATCAACGAATGCCTGTTCCTCCTGACATGATGATGAAAGCGTCGCCCAGTCAATATTTGGAAAATTAAAGTCACCGAATAGCAGCGCAATATAATCTCTAAACCTGTTTTTGATAACGGAAAGAACACTTCTTAACTCAGTACAGAAACTTTTATCATAATCCGGGGGCCTGTAACAACATATTTGCCGGTAGACAAAGATATGCAGACCCAAAGTATCTCTAGGTTGCTACTTAGGTTAATAACATACGAGGGCACATGATTTTTTATCGCTATCATGACACCACCGCCTCGTTGTTTAGGCGATCCTGACGATATATTTCAAAGTCATTACTCTCCGGGAAATTGTTCGCTATTCAGGTTATCAGGTTTAGCCACGTTTCTGTCAGCACAACTATGTCCCGAGCCGCTATCTTCGAGAAATGCACTCAATTCATCGCGCTTAGAAAGAATGCTACGAATGTTGGTAAACGATAAGGAAAAGGGTGGTTTATATTTTTTGCACGTGTTCACGGAGGGCGGAAAAACGACGCGGGCGTGACTGCCCAATCTCCCGTGTTGCTATCTTACTTCCGTGATGCAGTACGTGTCATGATTGTACTCGCACGTTCTGTTGTCGAGTTTAAGCTTATCGAAACGTAGCTTAAAGGGGCACTGACAACCCAAAGGTCGTATTTTTTTTATTGTCT